>PQWD01001670.1:452677-474315 GCA_019425675.1 Leucinodes orbonalis
TAGAACAAAATATTTGAAGATCCTTATTTTGTGCATCCAATTTTTGAAATAGTCCAACTATTGATGTAATAAAAATAACTATTGAAAGCTTGATCTATAAACGGGAATAGATTAAGCTTTTAAGGAAAATTTTGGTATAGCAAAAATCAGAACCCTTATAGATTCGTCATGTCTGTCTGTCTGTCCATCTATATGTCACACTCTTTTTTTCTCGGATACTATAAGAACTATACTGTTGATAGTTTGTCCGTTTATGTATTATGTTGACCGCAATGAGGTTTCCACAATAAATTTAAATCCAACCAAAAACATTTCATATAAAATGTTGATAGATAGATAGATAGATAGATAAAACGTTTATTTGTTTGTTGAGACACACATAGAACAATTGGTTAATAACCAAGATGACCACGTAAGGTGTGCACTGTTGAAAAGATATCAGATCTCATGTAGAGCTAAGCTTCAGATTCTACACGGCCTAACTCTACTGACTCTTACTTTACCAAATTTTACATATCAGTTAATAAGTACGGCTTCACCTTTTAGTAACCTTCTGCCGTGTAAACTTTCATATTGTTAATCATAAAATTGGTTAGTCTCATATAAAATTAATAGGTTTTTTCGTGTCAACTCATGTTCTTATTCATACAATTGGTGAAAATCACATCCTCCCACTCTCCACCCCCCTTTTTAGTGGATGGGTGCGATGCGCTTCGCTTGGTTCTTATTGGTGAGGGCATCGAGTTCCATGAAAAAAATTTTTGATGTACATTAAATACCATAAAAATAACAACGAAATTGGGTTTAAAAGACGTCTAGTCACTAGTTTCGAGTCATAAACCAATATTTTCTAAACCTCAATTTTTATAAATCTGTAGTAGGTGCCTAAGTAAATATTAATTATTTTATTTTATGTTACTTGCTGCTACGGAACTCTTCACGGACGAGTCTGACTTGTACTTGGCCAATTTATTTTTGCCATACATTTTGACAAAGTATGAACTTATGTTAGAATAAGATATACTTTTTTTAAGAATATTATAAATAAAATATATGTACATGTTTTCTTTAGATGCGTAGTTTCACATTCATCGAACGTATATTCCCTGTGTTGATACGATGCCGATGTGTAGATAATGTTATAAATAGCAAGGCCGTGGACGACAAGGTTAAGGACAACCTAATCTCCCTAGAGAACTTTTTGGATAGACGACTCTCGCTCCGGGAGCGAGGCAAAGCTTTTTTAATATTATTAATTGTATTTTAAACTTTATTTACGTTGTATGATGAGTGAAACTCCACGTGGGACTGAACCTGATACTTATAAAGTTGCAAGTGAAGCCCAAACCATGCCGGCATGAAATACCGTCCTAATTTATTAAGTATACCAAGTTTCTCTGGGGCTTGCTTGGCATTACTCTACTAAATATCGTTTTCACTCAGCAAAATATCGGAAAAGCTTATATTTAAGCAATTATGGTCCCATCTTAACATGAATACAATATTGCATAATTAACTATTAGTATTCACGACAGGCAGATCCACTACTGATTCAGGAGGGGTATAAATCAACCATATTTTAAGCGTGGGAGATTAAAAAGTATTCTAAAGAAATATTGTTTTCATTTTTCGAAGGCGTTGGAATGTGTAAATAATTTGTTATATTGTAAACCTTAAACCTCACAGTATTTACAAATTTCAGATAAATAATTTTAGTAAATTTGTTAATACTATAACTGTTTTCGTAGATAAATATTTCGGAAGGGGTAGTGTTGGTAAAAGATGTCGTTTTAAAACAGTCTGAGAAAAGCGCGCAGATCTCCTCGCCGAAGTTAGCTGATTGTTCTCCGTAATTTACAGTTGAGGGCAAAGAGAAATGTTCGATCCTGAGATACCACAGAAATACCCAAGCAATTTTGCCTAAAATTTAGAACAGAAATACCAACTGACGCGTTTAACAACTAGGTCATTCGGGTAGCAGTCGGTCATGGGTAGTAAATGCCTATCCCTAACCCGTAAGTAACGTTTTCAATTACTTTATTGTACCTAACCTATTGACTGCAAGTCTTTTTCAATGCACATGTTCACATGATGATTTAGTTTATTTCAACTCATGTCTTTAACAAATACTAATGGGCCTTGATAAACTGTTAAAGATTAACGACCACTGTGACGACTGATGTTTTAAAACAATTATATATTTAAGCAGTTCGCTCTCCGACGACTGCAATTTATTTTTATCTTGAACCCCCCAACGAGGTCAATCAGAGATAAGAAGCTCGTGCGTCATAACTTCAGTACTAAAATACTAATAATGTTATACTCGTATTGTTAGCCATTAAATTATACATTTGAAACACAATATTTATTAACTTAAAAGGATATTTTAAGTTTGTAATATCATTCCGCTAAACATGTTTCGGAATATAGCTAGCAATGACGTATGTGCTTACTTAAGTTATTATTATAAAGATTCATCTCAATTTGTTTCTGCGATTCGAATACAAGAACCTTTATTTGTGTGATTCGGTGATGTTATTGATCCAAAATATGACACCATTGATCCAAAATGTGACACCATTGATTTTGAATTCAAACTTAATACCAAACACACACAAATATAAATTTTTGACACACTGATGATCATCTAAATGTTTGGCTACTTCGTGAAGTGCTAGAAAGCAGAAACTTGGTATGTTACCTAAATTTAGTATACAACCAACAAAAAAAATCATAAACTTCTATCTTTCGTCCCCCAAACCCCTAAAAGGGGGGGGGGGTGTCATGAATTAGGTGAAAATTTACACGGGACTATAGATAGTAACAAAAAAAAACCTATTAATAAGTACTAAAAAGAATCTACACAGCCTAAACTCTACCAAACCTAATTTCAACATATTCTACATAATCAATGTATATGTATGGCTTGGCTGTTTTATTATTGACTTCAGATCAGAAATTAAAAATTAGCATCACCTTCACGACGGCAGCGAATATTCACTGATTTGTTTGGTTTTTGTTGAAATAAGGGGCGGTAGAGTTAGGCTGTGTAAATTCCCTTGGCTCTTTTTTAAATCTGATATCTTTTTCAGAGGGCAAGCCTTATGTGGTCGTCTTGGCAACATTTTACATGAAATGGTTTTGATGGGATATTTTGTTCATATGAAGTAATAAAAATCTCGCTCAAATATAGAGAACCTACTTCTCTATTTTTGATACAAAAGACTTCATTAATAATTGATTACCTATATTCACATAAAATGAGCATATTGCATGTAATCTTATAAGTACGTTTCACGAAGTTAACAGTTACTTGAAAATATGTATAATTACATTTATAACTTCTGTAACCTAAGGTTTTAGTTCAACAGTTAACGTATTAGGCCGTGACATGATCATGTTATATGGTGATCATAAACAGTATATTAATATATTGGACTATCTCACGTCTCACGATATATCCCCACTCATTTTAAAAATTTTAATTGGAACTTACACATACAAATAACCTCATAAAATCCTCAAATAATATTTTAATAAGAGAAAAGTAAAAACTCAGTGAAAATGCAAAAGTAACACCGGTACCAACATAAGACATGCCCGGGAACAGCGAGAGTGAAAGAAAACACAAATGTTTATGTTTACATGCAAAGGCGGATCTGCTGTTGCAAAACAATCTACATTTGACGTCAAACGGCATAAGGAAAATATTCTGTTGGAGCGCCCAAAACGGACCTAATACTAAGGGGATATTATGTGTTTGACCATTTTATTAACATACTACCCTAAACTCGATAAATTGAATCGATGCATTGTTTGGTTTTACGAAAAATGGTTTTGTGTTTTGGGATATTTAATTTAAAGATTGGTCACGTTTGTATACAATGTGCTAAATAGTGGAAATTCAGATAGCGCTTTTTATTGGTTAATTGCATAGGATAGACGGGTATCCTAGTTATTATGTATGAATCTATACATTCCAAGCTTATGCATTTCATCGACACCAATCGTACTAACTTTGGAAGTAGGTTACCGAAACAGCGTTATCGGAGAGATTAGAACGTGTCGACGTACGTGCATAACATTAACAAAGAGATCGTACCTTGAAATATGTAAACAGTTTATTTTTTACTCATGCTCGGCAGTTGATTTTTTGAACCGTGTAAAAACGTCAATGAACTTCTCAGTAGTGCGCCTAGCTGAAAATATTTAAAGAGCTTAATTTAGTATATTTTTTAAATTGCGAGAGATCTAAATCCATGAACACCTACCAATGCACAGTATCCCCATAGCTATGGTGTACGGAAAAGAGAATAACCAAGTTTAGTATCTACGAGTTAGCATGTATTTCCCAGAACCCTCAATTATTATTAGTTTACCTCGTGGAAGATAGAGAGGCTGGGGCAAATCCCATCCAATTCCAAAATCCAAAAAAAAGCATGTCGATGATAATAGGGATGATGACATTTTTTCTTCTGCTATGGTATCGATGGACCATTAAATATAGAAACATTGGTAAAATAATAACTCTATAAACATTTAAACTCAGAGGTTTCCCAATTCTAAAAACACATTAATGGACTTTCCCAAAAACGCTTCATACTAATGCATACTAAATACTACGTCATTTATACTACAACTATATTAAATGTTGCGTTTATTAAAATAGTTTCATAGCAAAAGTTTTCACCTGCACATTCCGCTGGAAAACACTCTGATGCCCCAAAAATGCATTTGTCCTGAATAGCGGGCTACGTTCCGAATCCTCTCAATTAAATCCTTGCTGTAGTAATTTATCATGGCGCTTAAACAAATATGTGTTTGCTTTGTAGCGTCTAAAAATACAAGACACCCTTTTCAGTTCAATAAACCAGTCATAATTAGTGAAAACTGCATAATGCTGGCCATGAAAATGCACTCTGCACATTGAGATTCTAATCTAAAACCCTTAGGCTATTACGTAAGTTTTATCTTGACTTCACATTGATAACCTATAATTAATTAATGAATCATTTATCGGTATCCGGTATCCGTAGGATTAACTGACACATCATGCATTTTACGTCAAATAATGTTTACTTAATTTATAACCTAGCGACCCGCCCATGCTTCGCACGAGTGCAATGGTGAGCTTCGTAATAGCACAGATTAAATAATATATAATAGGCACACCAGTGTAATATGTCCGCCAGTGCCGCCGCAAACGCTAGGTACCACAATTTTTATATCTTCGAAAATATTAATTTAAATCGTATACTCTAAAGGGCCATATAGATCTATATTAAATCGACAATATATTTAAGGTATTTAATTGGATAAGGATTGATGCTGTATTGGTTAAAATAGCTTCGAAAATTGACCATAATTTGTCGAAAAAAGGAAATAACAAAACAAAATATTGTGGGATATCCATAAGAGATAAATATATACCATTGCAGAGTTTTCTAAATACTTTTTTATTGTTTACAAAACCCAGTAAATTATTTTAATAAATCTTGTAGGGTTACGCCTGCTTTTGCAATGTAAACAGAAAAAAAATACATTATTTATTATATCAAATAAGAAACCTCAGAAATAACAGTATTTTGCCACTATTGAATGGATGATATTATACATAAAACCTTCCTCTTGAATCACTCCATCTATTAAAAAAACCGCATCAAAATCCGTTGCGCAGTTTTAAAGATTTAAGTGCACATAGGGACATAGGGTCATGGGGACAAAAAGGCAACTTTGTTTTATACTATGTAGTGATAATAAATTTCCGAATGATTTACTTGGTTATTCTACATACCTCAACTACTACGTTATTTTTTAAACTAATGCGACAGATTTTTTTTAAATTCATGACCAAAAACTATATTTAATAAAACGGACACAACAAAAATGCAGCAAACACAAAGTTTATTCTGTTCCATAACAGAATCGAAGACTCTTTTCATGTAACACAAATAACTACTTATCAAAGGTAGATACTCGTATATGGATATATCTCCTTTGTATCATATTGCGATATATGATTACTAAAGCTCTCTATAATAATAGTCTTATAATACATTTAACTCAATAGACAAATAATTAGCCCCACGGGAAATTTATTTACTACTTTCCTGCGACGGCAATTTCGTATTCTTACTCGAGTTACGTACATGCGTATCGAGGAATATAGGTTTGTGCTTGTTTTGAAGCGGTAAACCCTGCTCGGAAAAAACAAGCATGCTCATTATCAATATATTGTTAATAAATGTGTACCTATTTTTAGCAATATGTTCATTCTAATATTGGAACTATTTTAAAATTCATAATTAGGTTTCGCTCACTTAGGTTTTTGAAAAGGTAAACGATCTTAACCCATCTTAACACAGGTTAAAAATTAGTCGATATAATCATTTGTTGACCATTCTCGTTGTTTAGGGCGTTGGAAGGTTGGTTTGGGATCTAAAACACATACTTAGATCTAGTCAGCTAAAATATGTCATCAAATGTGCAATACTGTTTTAAATATTAATATATTATATTATTACTCTAATGTGTATATGTTTTCAATGATTTAGTTAATTTAATCAAATATCTTAAAGATCCGTTCAATAAAAAGTGTCTTGTCTAATATTTTACAATACCTATTGTTGTCGTACATTTAATTTTATTTGGTTGACATTTAGGTCTATACAGACATAGCCATTGAGAGTAAAACTCTCTTCTACACATGCAATCTTAGGAAGGACTACACGGCAATCTAATCCTTACATACAGCACAAGAGACTTTGTACTGTATGTCAGGCTAAGTTTTATCTACGGTCAGTGATGCAGTTATTTCTGTCTACACGTGCAAACGACGTGATTGCGCTTGTCTCGTAGTCCCCACGCGCCGTTCTCAATTAATATGCGTCACGCGACCCTTACTGTCCGTAGCTACTTATCAAACTTGTAACACGTAACAATAGTTAGTATGTAAGCTGACGTTACGCACAAAGGATTAAGATGCTAATCGGAACTTTGTTGACGAAAGATTTAGTTATTTAATTTAGCAACCTAATAAGAGGGTCGGTCCTTTATTAGAAACTAGTGGAGTTTGGAGACTAGAGGAATTAGAGAAATTATGTCCGTGTGTTGTCCCTAGAGTATAAATAATAATATATAAAGTTAAAGTTCTTGTACAAACAAGAACTTAACTTAAAACATACAAATGTTTTATGTAATTTGTGTGCTGAAGCAAGACGGTTGATTTCAGGGCGAAATTATAAAGAAATATGAAATTTATAAAAACGTGCGATCTTACCTTAATACTTTAAACGCCAAAAAACCAGACAATAAACATTACCTCGGTCACCCAAAATTTAATCCCATGGGAGAGAAGTCAGTCTCCATAACGATTTTTTATCAAATGCCTGAATATCTTGTCATATATACTAAGCGATAATATAATGTTAAATTAAATATTTCAAATTCTATAAAAAGTCATCAGAATATTACTGCAATAATATTTCCAAGTTTTAAGAATTAGTATTCGTTGGATAAGCGTTTGTAACAATGAGATCTTGCAAATGTGTTTAATTTACACTAAGTACTTATTGTATTAAATTAAAGTACCTGCATTAATAAAATATGCAAATACGCAATCGAGGCAAACATAGTGATGATAACAGTAAACGTAACAGGCTAGTTTCATATAACATAACCGTATATACAAGTATTGTAATAATAAAATTCATTTCCACCAACTTATCATACATTTGCCATTATCTATACTTAAAGGGGGCGGGTACCAAAAGATACCTTCTCGTATATTGTCTAATAGGATAAGTTGAATGATAAGAACGCTGCTGCCCATACTTTACTGAATATTTTGCCCCTCAGCCACCACTACTGACGTCCTCGGGAATAGAAGTTTACGATGGGTTGTATGGGTAATCCACCGTCACCTCGCGCTCTATCTGTACCGAAACTTTGCATACAATTTTTATGCTTCTTATAATAAAATAAAACACTATCGTGTCCGAATTGAACAGCATAATAAAAAAATATAAATCACCACCACCAGCTCGTTATAACGTCCCTACCCGTATAAGGTGTATAAGCCTTTGATGTTCATGCGGGCCCAGTGCGGATTGGACGTCTTTACGCACAACCTATGAAATTCTTCGTAGGTTTCCTGACGATGTTTTTACTTCACCGTAAGAGCGTCGGATAACGTACATATAATTTCGGAAATTCGAATAGACATTGGTACGCGGCGGGATTTGAACCTGCACCCTCGGGTTCGGAAGGCAACAGTGCACATAAGCCACCGATGCTCCCAAATGTGTATGTATGTAAAGTATTAGAACTATTCAATTGAGACTTTGTATGTTTAATACGTTTACTAACGTCATCATATTCTGAGAATAAGAACTCTCTGAACCATCCGAATTCCGAAACGAATTCTATGAGGATGGTTTTGCTAACAAAAAAATATAGGTATAGGTAGGTGCCTACTTACTACTTTGACGACGTACTTAAAATTAAGGTTCAAATATAATAAAGATGCACAATCACACATATCATACATCATGCTGTTTACGGCCTACTTAATATTATTTGATGTCTGGGCCAGCATTTTTTTTGTAAATACATACATATTAAACGTAGAAGATACCCAGACAAATACAAACAGACATGTTCGTGCACACAAATGTTTGTACTGCCCAGGGATCAAACCCAGATCCCTCGGTTTAATAGCCAACGTCTCAACCATTACACCAGATGGGTCGCCAAAATAAGTCGTATTGCTACTCATCTTATGACTACGTATTACTTTTTCAAAGATAATGAATGTTAGTTATATGACAAGGCAATTATTAAATGTATTCAAAGCCGTACAAATATACAATTGCAGCGGTACCAACATTCCTCCTGTCAAAAATGAATGATGCTGCTTATACGCCCACATCACGTCATTCAAGCGTCATTATAACTTAAAATAATATAAGATGTGTAATTAATTAATCACTTTTATAGTAGAACATCTCAATTTTATTAGAGGTGTAACATGTAGCTTTTATTAACTTGTACCCGAATTACTTTTACCACTCAGGGGTTTCATGATCCGATAAATATTTGGACTGTTGGCAATTGCCAGGATGTACCATGAACAGGTAACGGACTTGGATCTAAAAATATTATTCTGTAACCTCTAAGAGTGCCATTGCATGCATAAGTATGCTTAAATTGCAGTATGTGTGTTGCATGCCTGTAACTTTATTACACTCGTTGAGACCTGTGTTGCACGATCTCCTATTTTTTCTTAATTACGTAGGTAATTAAATGATTCACGTAAACGATACGTTGTTAACATTAATGAGCACGTAAAATTACTCTATTTCTGTGAAATAAACAATCAAGTGTGTTAAAAAATCTGATTGTAAGGTTCCGTACTTATAATTGTAATTTACAAATTGTTAACGTGATTTTGTTTTGTTTGCTTTAATATGTAAAACTCTAACACTACTTTTCTATATAACCTCTTTTTTAAACACTAATAATGTAACAGTATTTCGTCATTATAACATAAAATTCATTTTACTTTTATAATCATAATTTCTAAATGATTGATTATTAATTAATGAGCGTAACTAATATAATATTCAACAATTCTGGTAAATAATCAAAAATACGTCGATCAACACGTTCGTAATCATTTTGATACTTAGTAAAATGGCATTTAAATAGAACCGGCGAGACTCTAAAAAGAATGACGTCAATGCAAACTCATTTACAAACTCAACTACACAACGCGTATTTTAATTGGATTGTAAATACATATTCACGGGACTTACTAACACTGGCATTGATTAATTTTTATTTTTGGATCGACACAAATGCATTTCGCCTATTAATAACCTTTAGTGGGAAACTTAAGAGCAATTATGTGTAAGATGGCGGTCCTTTGTTACTCAGAATAGCAAAATTTAATTAATTCAATTCACGTAGGTACTTTAAGGCCCGTATTCGGAAACAAGTCTTAATCGTTGATCTTCACATGTATCGTTTATGGCATTATCTTCCTCCTAACTTTATTTAAGTAGAGATCAACGTTTGAGTCTCGTTTCATAATACGGGCCTTAGACGGGTTAATTATATAGTAATTATTTAAACTACATTCTAGAACAGTTAGAAAGAGTAAAATAGCTTAATGAAATTTAAAAATCTGTAATTTCCATTAGGTACTTAAGAAAATGCAAATGGAAGATGTGAGAGTTCTGATATGGAAGATTGAGCAGTTAAATCTAGAGCAATAGCAACATTATAACTACATGTAGTACCTGTAGTCATGGTTTTTTTTAAATCTTTGCTAAAAATGTACCTACGCCGTTATTTAATTCAATTTTATGACTCCTAGCTTAAGATCAATTAAACATAAAAAATGACTAGAAAACTGATTATAATGTATTTATTTATCTCAAAAACATAAAAATATAGGTATATCATTGAGATGACCAGCGGTTGTAAATAAACGGTGCATATTGAAACCAAAATATTTAACGAAACATTTCGTTAAAAGTCAAACAAAAGAAGTTGATGCTCATATAAGCTAATATGTGACGTTTGGTATGTTTATATCACATTGACGCACATATGTACTAGGCATGCCGAATATTTGGGTTTTCCAATATTTTTGAGGGATGTCAGTATTGTATTGTAATTTTAGGTGATACTGAACTTGTCAAAATATCAAAACATACATAAGTAGCTACCCGCTTTTCTTGCCATGAGCAGTGCAACAAAGTCGCTTCTTCATTATTTTGTTTCTATGGTAGGTAAATTATGTCTTGTGCATTTCGGTTTTACTTATACGCTTTATGTTCAGATTAAAATTAAGTGCTTTTGAATCTGAAATCCAACATTTTTTTGTAGTTTAAAGGCTCAATAGATTTGTGGCTCTAAAATAATATTGTGATAAAACTATTTTCTCTTGTCCTTAAAGTAGTGCATACGCCCAGGCTTTAATGTCACCGCTTTAAACTAGACTTCCGAAAATCTGGGTCAATATCAATTAACCTTAATCGATTAAACTGAGATCTAAATATTCGCATTTATAAAGTAGAATGCTTGAATAAATCATAAATAGATAGCTAAACTATTTCAAAACATGTACATTAATTACTATTTATACTCTGTATTATTAAATTCTCATTGTAAAAGATCACGTGTAGTACGTTTTTCCTTTTTTCATAAGGTACTTTGGTTCTCGTGTTTTTTAATATTTATCACTACTTTTGTACCCCCGTCCACAATAATGTGTAACAATTGGATATAATCTATATTAGGACTAGACCTTATTAGATAAATTTTCTATAAACCACCTTATACTCTGGACAGAGCAAACAATGGGCGCTTTCATGACATGACGCTTTAGTTAGACCTTGTTAACCTACATTTTTATTTGGGAGCGATGGGCACTGATAACGTGTATGAAGGTCTTATAATGATTATTTTTGCTGTTATAATGTTTTAAGTAGCTGGGACATCATACTCATTTTGGCAGTTTAAAGTCGCTTAGCTGGTTATGAAACGAGCTAGATTTGGGGTTCTGCCTGTTATAATATATCTCACGATTAGCACTAAAGCTGCCAGCATCTCTCACCGAACCAGATGTTTAACTTTGAATGATTTAAGTGACGTGTGTGATTGTAAAATAAATTATTAGATAATATAATGCAATGGGCAATTGTATAACTTTTTAATTCCACTCTTTGTCCTAATAGATACATACACATCACTATCTGACAGCAAGTACGTATATATCTGGTATGTCGTCACATGGGTATTTCCACTAATTGTTCACCTTTCAACTGAGAAAACAGTACATGAGATAAGCAACTGATGTAATAAATTCAATTTACACACATTTGACAACATACCTACCTACATAGAGCAAACCAACCTACGGTACTCTTAGCAAACTGGAAATATATTTGGAAGAACGTGATATTCATTTAACGTCCTAGCAAATATTAGTCGATTGTGTCCGCGGCAACTTAATATTAACTTAAGATATTTTGAAAAAGGTTCAGAGTTATTTTTGACGTAATCATTATTTACTAAGATTGCTCAATTCCAAAGAGTTTGATGTAATGTAATAACACAAGGAACGAATTTTCTTTACCTTTACTCGACTCTACCTTGTTTTTAACAATAAAGTTAAGGTTTATAAGATAACAAAAAAATGTTTTACTCTTAACTGCTCGAATGCTTATTAGTGAAAGAAAATATTGTAGTTTTTTACGAACTTAATTCCCGCAGCTATTGCATCCAATGGGTGCCGTCAGGTGAGACTAATAGACCGTACAGACGTTATTAGTTTAAGTCTGAACGTAACACATTCCCTCGATTATATTTGTGAAAAATGTAATAATCAAACATACAACCCACGTGGTGGCGCTTATAAAATTTAATCGATTGCGAACTAGTGACATGAAGATGTACCTACTGTCAAAGTAACCAGTAATTTCAGTGCCTATCTCACCTTTCAGTGTGGATCGCAGTTATACCGAAAAATTCTTGTTACTCGTATAGCAGAAAAAATATTTTCCATTAAATTACACATGCAGGCGACCTTTAATATTGTATGAGCATGTTCATTTCTCGGGTAATCTCGTAGGTGGTTCTTTTTTACATTCTCTTTTACGTGATTTTATAATTCGATTCTTTCTTTGTTACAGCCTTCGGGTTTGCTTGAACATCCTTTATCGTATAGTTGTATGCAAGAAGTTTACTGCATTTCAAGATGGGATTCAGCAAGAAAGTATTGCCTAAGGATCGTTATGCCTCACGGCTCACTTTTATTACAGGTTTGTGAACATTTTGCTATCAGCAATTTAATCTTTATCTGAACACTTAGACAACATGATCTTTTAAATTAATGTCAACATTTAAAGAAATTACTGAGACAGTGTATATATTCCTCACGATAGTAAAATATTTTATGTGCTTATTACATAAAATGTCTGGGGTGTTTCAAACTTTTATCTGATCTCAAAACGCAAAATTTGATTAGTGAGTTTACTTACAGCAAAATAAAAAACTACAGTTATGAGAGGCTTTCTAGCTGTTATCAATTGCCCGCTCCTTCTCCAAATCTTAAACTTGAAAGAGATTCGCGAACCTATGATAACATGATCGTGTCATGCCATATGGTCATGGCATGGCAGTTGTGATCTAACTAAAAAAGTACTTATAGTACAAAAGTAGGTTATAATATTTGTATGTAACATTATGATATTTAACCACTTGATCTGGATATCAAATAATCACCGCAAGTAGACTTAGGATGAGAAACATAGTCGTCTCCGGTAACAGTGGTTAAATGGACACACTTGACTATAAATCAACAATATTTGAATGAACATTTTTACTAGAAACTAGAGTTATTTTAGGACTTGCAATTCTCAAGATTTCTTAAAGCCAATCACATGTTATCCACAGAGGATTGGCCACTTAAATCACAAATAAATTATGAAATATATCTTCAGAGACTTTTTCTATTAATCACGATTTTACTGGACTTTGAGGCATATTCACTTTATTCTTCGCTGTATGATTTAAGTGTAAATTAATTTACCTACTATACCGATCTATGATTATTAAACGACATGCCGTTATCTGTAAACAATAGGTACACCGACACACGCTTGCACGATCTTGATGACAGTGATCCTTAAAAAAAACGAGTTTAAAAGTTATCACCGAAGTTATAAGCGTCTCTTTTATTTTATGTTTAAGTTGAAAAAAAATCACTGCTTTTAATGTCACAATTAGATTGACATTCCAGTGTTTAGATTTAACCAGTTGACCGCCAGGAATCCAGACACAATGGAAAAACTATTGTTTGTGACGTGTGACGTTAATATAAAGATTTCAGACGTACTCGCTCGCTGTTAGATAAGGCGGCCCCGATGACTCTTCATTAGGTGGTTTAGCACTATTATCCACCAAGGGTACATTGCGTAGCCAGGTCTTATTATTCAAATTCTAAGAATTTCATGAGGTTAACTTGAGTGCCGAAAGGTCCAGGGTGATAGATGTATATACTAATGGACAGAGTCCAACCTACACAGCATTGCTATGGGGAGGTCAGAACGTATCATACCACAAGTTCCCAATGCAGATTACCCTGGGTAGCTAACAACTACTTTCATTAGAGTTTCAGTTTCAGTAGATATTGGAGCGGATATACTGCTAAATGTGCCTTTTAGAGAAACTACTATCGAAAAGATATTTTTTTTATCATCAATGTGATAGCACCCTACCGTTGCAATACGATATTTGCTTTATTTGGCTGATCAATCGAACGCCCCACCGAGCCTACGCTCTCTTTCTTCTTAGCCGTACCTTTTTAGTGAAATAAATTAGAAAAAAGACTTTTAAGTATTGTAGTACCTATTCGAGAATTGTATAAAAATAATAACATGCTGTTATATGTATATTGTGGTTTATTGTTTATTCATAACTAGGACTTAGTAATAGGAAACTTCCTCTTATTTCGTATAATGTTGCAGCACATTATATTAATAAAATTTTTTTCAGGCAAACGATGTTTACACAAGGGACCAGTGGTATCATTCCATTGTATGGAGAGTAAGTTTCCTTCCTCTTTCGCAGAATTTATAATAATAATTCACAGAATTGGTCGTATTAATTTATTCTATTTGTTTACAGAGAAACATCATTAGATATAAAAATTTCCTCACAAAGTCTATTAGAAAAGAAGTGGTACTAAAAGAGTTAAAGGTAGGTTTTGTACCGACATTTTCTGTTTTTTTAGCTTAGTATTCTAGATAATAAGAATTACTTGTGTTTTTGTAGAATATGGTGGATTTCGTGATGACGACACCTTTGCAAGACGAGAGCGTTACCCGAGCGCCGTTGCAGATACTTACGGATTTGTTATCAGAGGTAAGTGCACTTACGTGTAATTATGATGACCGATTTTTTTAAATTACTATCTTAGAACTCTAATTTGTCAACGAATCCTTCATCTTTTCTTTTTAATCACTGTTTTTTATTTGTTAGCAATCAATGGTTTATATGATACAGATTATTACCAGCAAAGGTATGGTAAGTGTTGTTCTAAACCCATAACACGAAATTGAAGTATTTCAGGATTTGCGACAGCACGTTACGTTACAACGTAGTTGTAACTTGAGACATAACGATATTAGGTCCGTGTCCAGTAATTTCATTTTCTTACTCGTCCTTCAAGCTACTGAGCTATGCAGAATTGCTACGAAAATTGAGAGGAAATAACACTGAAGGTTTTTATTTTCTTGTGGCAAATTGTCAAAACTGCACTTATGACCAAGTGACGCTACTTATATTATTAAAATAAAGAATTAGCCAGTCGCGTAGCTCGCTATTGTTAAGCGCTATCTTAGGTATTTTTGAGAATTATACCTATGTCGCAGTTCAGTTTATTCTTAGTCGACCATTGATATTTCGTGCACCATATAGGTAGGTAGTCTTTTTATCCGAGGGAGTCCGTGTGAGCACCTCAATCTCTACTAACTCTCGCTATTCTATTATTTTCAAGGTAACGTCACAAGATAGCAAGTTTAGTTAGTTAGTGCGGTGTGATTTCTTTTCAGGATCTTTAATGCAATCTTATGTAGATGGAGATACAGTAGCTACGCTCACCAGATGATACGACGTGCCCGTTCATATGATGAGTTGTAGGAACTATAACTGTTGATTGTAATCTATTTTCCGTCAACCGTTCATAACCCTTCACCCGAGATGATAGATATTTGCTTTCTTATACCTACCCAATATGTTGCCGAAACATTGAAGTGCCAATCTTTACTGTTTCATAGTACGATATCTAGCACTGCGGTGTAATACTCGTACCTACTGTACCAAAGGTGGGTACAGTAACAGATACACAATATATAAATATCATTGTACATTGAAACATACAAGGTGTATGCGTGGCGAGCGTTTTAACATATCCACTTGATTCGCTCGTGATGTTTTCATCAAACGGGTGATTGACGTCGGTAACGACCGGCGCGCAACCATCCGCGCGCCAACGTAAACATCTGTTACTTTTTACTAGGTTTGTACGTAATGGATAGCCTTAATCACTACGTTTACGCTACATTTACCAATTGTTTACATTGTTGATGATGGTGTTAGTTCTTTTAGTACCGATTTAATAAATACGTTAACTGTGAAACTTCACATATGACATAAAAGTGACTTTTACTATCTTCCATAAAAAAACAGGTAGAGTTAGACAGAGAGACACTTTAATAAGAAATTTTAAAAGAAACTAGTTGTAGTTGATTCCAAATTAAAGAAAAAAGGTTAATAATTTTGGGGCAAACTTTTAGAGGTTTTCGTTTCCGACTTTTAATACATCAGTCTAAATGCACGTGAGTAAAGAAGTAAGAATATAAATCTTACAAACCTAAAAATGGTTATTACTCGTATTGACTTGTCTATCATACTTACTAATTCGGAGTCTAAATATTGGTTTCTTTAAAATACAATTGGTACCTACTTGTTTGATGTAATTGGGACATCTAATTAATAAAGTCCAATGTTTGTGCTAAGTATTTTATGAATTCTTCATGCCCTGGCACCACACGAGATTTCTACCTACTACATTCCCATCACTTTGATTTGATTTCCTTCGTAAAAATATAGCAAGGACCTATCGCCTAAACGCATTCTAATCACTTAGATTTCATTTAAAAAAAAAAATTATATGTAAGGATTAAGATTGTGTGACAATTAAGTGAAGCACCATTCGCACTCCTTCATTTTTTTCTACATTTGATGAATGTATAGTTCAAATATGGGAACATTTCTTCCTTTCTATAAGATTAGATTGAAAAGGTAATTGCTTATCTTCGTAGGAGCCCTCCTTAGTTGTTCACTATAGAGCGCTCATAAAACACTTATTTATTTCTAGAATAAAGACAGTGCAGACTGGGAAGAGTGGGCGGAACATATCACAAACGGCGCAGCACCATTACTGGCAGAGAGATGTGCTAACGGCGAACTGTGTGCGTTGCTCGCAAGGCTGTGCAGGCGCCGGCCAAGAGCTGCCCCACTGCCTGCGCTCGCTCCGCCTGTCCGCCGCGTCTTGACGAGGAACGTTGACTTTGCGAGAGCGCCAAACGCCAGGCAACTCGTCAAAGACTATATTAGGTGAGAAATGCTGACTTTTTTTTCTGTCTAATGCTGTTGGCCGCAGACGTCCTTTACATCTTGACCGGGCGAGTGGCGAACGTAAATAAATTTGTCTTTTTGGCGCTCATGTTATCGTTCCCGTTACATTTAATAAATCGCATATTAAACAAAAAACCTTCTTTCTATATTATAAGTAAACGCTATTATACATAAAAAACATCATTTCTGAAATTACTCTATGTATAAATTAATATTTGTAAATAATATACTTTAAACCGTAGATATCGTATCTTCGGTATATATTTTGCTAGATAAGATTAGATGCTTTATGCTAATGAAATTTACATTTCTACACAACAGTACATTTCCATACCGTTGATAAATAATCATGATTGTGAACGTAGAGTTTCTCGGATTCGAGTACTTAGGCAATTAATTAGGATTAATGTGTCTTAAAATATAAACATAATGCCTGCAGTTGCCTACTCTCCCTTGTGGTTACTTTCATTCTTACCTTTACATATATATTTCTAAATCAAATTCAAATACAAATATAAACTGTAGCAGTTGTTAGAGATTATATTTTTATTTATTTACATTAAAGTGGCGGCAGGTGGTTAACTGGTCACGTTCAGCGGTGAGGCTTGCTAAAGATAGTAAGGTACCTATTTGATATAGGTATTGTAAGCATACATACAGATCTATCATATATAGTTCATATAGGTATATATAGAAGACAGTTAAGCTTACATGATCACATGGACGTTAGTCCTGCCTAAAATTGGGAACATGGCTCATACTTCCTGCTGACATACAGGGCCAGCGTGGCGTATTAAACCATAACCTTAATTAACCTCCCTAAGTTTCAATTATTTCAAGAAGCCTTTGCCCTGCATTCGTTCTATGACTGATGTAGAGTGAGAAGTGTTAGAATCGAACCCACGACTCATACCTAGTATAAGCTGAAGACACTTATTGCGATAAAACACACAACAAAAACACTACCATTGCGCCTCCGAGCTAGATCAACATATTGTGATTATAAACTATCGAAATGTATGTGTGGTGATGGGGCAATTTAACTCAGTTTTTAGCTAAGTCGGCGGTCGATAATAATTACCACACTTTGCCTTTTTAAGTTACCGCGAAGGCCGCTATCGAATAACACGAATGACCATTAACCATGCCATATTTAACATTTGGTACGTCCAAACACATTAATGATAAACGACTGTATGTTATCTGACCTGAATAACATATAAGCCTCTTAGCCTCATTTGGTTGCACTGCAGGCTTTAATGAAGGTGATTGTTAAGTAAACGTAAGGATATTAGATACCTATGTTTTATGGGGTAAAGTTAAAAATTAAATTGAAAGGTCTTTCTTCAGTGAAAATGCTGTCTCAGGCAGTACGGAACAACGTTTGCCCGCGGATTGCTAAATAATGCTCTTATTATACTAGTTTTACTTTTGAAAATATATACGTACTTCTGTTTATCCAACGATAAACGTAAGGATCAAGGAAAACATCCTGAGGAAACCTGCGCACTCCTGCGAAGAAGGCCGAAGGTTGTGCGTGAACTCGGCCTATCTGCATTGGGCCCGCGTGGATCACTAAGATCTATACGTACTTATAGATTCGTGCCCCTCGGTGGGGACGTATGATGAGCTGATGATGATGAAACAGATACAGTAAATATTGCGCCGAAAATGTTTCTCGATAAAACTGGTAAATTACTAGACGTCTCTACATTCTTCATAAGATGTTTTAAGTTCTTGAGGAATAGCTCAGTGACCGATAGGATCTAGGTATGCCGTAAATGAATTAATTATGATATAAAAAATTAAAATGCTCCATCCAGGCCTAGGGGACGGCCTAACGTCTCGAAGCAAATATTATCTGTTACAGAACTGTGTTACAATAGCATGTACGACCTTTATTCGAATTGTTGGTTTGTTTGCTTAATCCTTGTTTTTATTCCCAGCGCTTTAAGCGCTCACAACTCCGGAGCTGCGCTGGTCCGTCGCTTCGTCGAGGTGACGCATGGAGGTCGAGCATCATGTCCTCACCCGCGCGCTGCACCCAACCTCGCTGCTGTAGCGCTGGCTGCGCTTGACGAGCACTACCGAAACCCACCCACACCACACGTCTGTGACGACGCCGAGGACAAAGTGCTATGCTTTGCAGACATACTAGAGCATATGTAAGTTTACTCCGACTAGCATTCAAGTCTTTTGTCTTTCCAGTGAATTCCAAGAAAGGACGTTGGTACACAAAGACCTCTCTCAATTGTTGATCATTGTCGTACCCGTCAAACTTCAATGCGTGTGGAAGTTTGGCTGATGAGTTTATAACAATGGATGAGGTAAGTTCGATACCGATAGGTTGTAAAATAGGACTAATTTGAGTTCAGAAAGTATCATATATGGCTAAAATTATGATTTTACTATAAACTTGACCCAGGGATTTAACCATTTTGCTACAACTTTAGGCAGGCTGCTTAGGACGTAGACATACCACAATATGCGACAAATATCGACCGGCGGCTATTGTCGTCTATCTTCTACCAGCCATCAACGATTCTTAACTTTTATGGACCCCTTCTCCGCTCTGTCTGATTGGTTTATTGATTCATTACAGGTGTGAATACGAAGACTGGTTAGTGGTAGTAGGTGCAGTGATGCAGCCGGTCCCTCTATGTCCTGGGGTGCTAAGCTGTCCCCGGGTAGCGAAACGGCTCGACAAAGTGTTATCTGCACTAGCGAACGACAGCCGGTGTATCGCGCACGCGTGCGTAGCTCCGTGCCGCGCGGCCCGACCGTCGCCGCCATCTTGGCTGCGAGCTGCAGCGCCTTCGGACCCGTTGTTAGCATTACCCAGTAGCGAGTTGTGTCGGCTTTGGGGAGATATGGTAAAGAACTGTAATGTCATTAATAAAGATATTCTGTCGCATACATTTTTAATTATATTTATTGTAACATTACAACAGATTTACCTATCGCTAATTATTTATAATATTAAGGACTCTTACATGGAAATTTTAATTAAATATTATTTAACGTGAACATAGAGTAACTGTAAACATTGGTAGAAGTAATAGGTACCTAGGTTAAATTTAAGCAGATTTTTTAATAAGCATAATAACCTGCATTAGTTAAACTTTTTTATTTCAGCTAGGAAGTCTTCTACGATGCTGTTGTAAAAGAAAAAGTTTTTTGCAAAGTATGAGCAAAAGAATTCCAGATTTCGTCCTAGTAGCACTTAAAGAACATGTAAGTTTTATACTCAATAATCTAGCAAATTTATACATTGTCGCTCATTTGAGTTTTGAGTTTTGAGTTTCAATTTTCTTATTTCCTTATAGCCGGCTGCTTTGGAAGCCCTATGCCTAATGATAGAATGGGAAGTAGTTAGTGGAGAACAAACTCAATTAGAAATAATAGCAGCTCTGCAGGGAACCGAACTTGGACAATCGTACTATAAAGATCTATGTGAAAGACAGCAGAGTCTTCAACGTCTGGTAAGTTGTACACCTTTCATCTCTTCTTGCCCTCATAGTCTTCATTCTATAAACAGGATTTATTTTTTTATATTTCTACTTCTGATAAAGCAATATAAATCACAACATGTAATATCAGCAAGCAGAAGGCGGACCACGACAACTGGCACTGCCGGTTAGGGCGACCGACGCAGACGTGGGCGCATTGCTAGAAGCGGGCGCGCTCGGCAACCTCGAATGTCTCTCACTCGCGTTCACAAGCGTTACTAGTGCGTGTGCACAGCACCTCATAAAAGTAAGTTCTTAATATATTTTTAACATATCGGATAACCAGTTTCTGAGGAAACCTCCACGCACGCCTGCGAAGAGATTCAAAGGTTGTGTGTGAAGTCATCCAACCCGCACTGGGCCCGCGTGGACGACTTAGGCCTAATCACCCTATACGGGTAGGCTCGTGCCCCTCGATGGGAACATTTAATAAGCTGATGATGGATAACAGGCTAACAAAGCGCCATCTTACAGACGCATACTCCAAAGTGTCGTACTTACAAAGTCTTTTGTACCTACCTAATCATATATGATCCGCACTGTGTAACTGAGTGTGATTCCAGAGAAATTCAATCTTAGAACTTATATGAGTAGGTAAATAGAGTTTTTTAGGCTAAGCACGTCCTTAGCATCGTCGTTGCTTAGGTAAATCAAACAAGGAGGGTTCCGAATTATTTTTTATAAGCTAAATAATTTGGAAGAGTTACTTAGAATTCGGTAGACTCGAAATAGGTTTTTATTCGTATCTATATTTTTCTGAAACGTGACGTATACTAAGACATTTGCTGGCTTTCGTCATGTCCAGAGCAGGTAGTTGACGATTATGAGATTTCGTCTCGATGAAAACAATTGTGCATAATAAGTGCAACCTCACAATTAAGTGTGCTTCTGTATATTAAACGCACAAAAACTTTGAAC
>PQWD01001671.1:0-65072 GCA_019425675.1 Leucinodes orbonalis
CTACCTGTGGAAAATTATTTTATTTCTTGGTAAATTTGCTGATACATTGCGATGATGGCATGTTACAATTGCACAGGAGGCATTTGGGAAAAAAACGGTAATTCTTCTAATATTCGTGCGTCTTGACTCGTCTCACAGAGCGTAAACTGGCAGCCAGTGTATGCTCGTTGAGCTTACAGTTGTCGCACTTAAAAACGCGGCTTGCCCCATCTCCTGTATTGGGAAATCTGTGGTGGAGACGTATAATGAGTGGATGATGTTGATAAGTGTGAGTCCTGAATTATTCTATTGGGATACATAAACTATCCTATTATCACATTTTAAAATTATCGTAATTGGGTTGCAGCTAAGAGTATAAATGGGCCCAGGTATAAACATTTTCTCATAGAATTTTATTTTCAAAATGGATATAGTTAATCCCCGTGGGAAGACCGAATTGTTAAAGTCACTTCGTTCTGTTTTTTCCAGTTTGCTTAGTACATTGCAGGCCAAATCACTTGATTGACTGAAAAGGAAGATGATTCCGTGCCTCGTGCACGTGCAGCCGTCGGTGCCGGCTACAACCTTAGGATGGTAGTCGTAAACACCCACCATCCGCATTCGGCCCGCGTGATGGGTTAAGTCAGAGTACGGTTCTACCTTCCTATCATTATGCTGTGAACTGTCTTAGGATAATAACGGTAAAAAAAATATTTCAAGCTCAAGCTGATACCTACTCGTTAACCCTGCTAATCCTTATTCGAGCCAGGTAGTCGGTTTCGGGCACAGACATCCGAATATACAATTAGACTGGACAAGCCGCCAAGTTTATAGGCAGTCCCAGTGTCGCAATTTCTTTTCGGTTCTTACCTGTGAAAAGTTATTCTATAACTTGGTAAATTTACTGATTCATTGCGATGATGGCATGTTACAATTGCACAGATGGCATTTTGGAAAAAAACGGTAATTTCTTCTAATATTCGTGTGTCTTGACTCGTCTCACAGAGCGTAAACTGGCAGCCAGTGTATGCTCGTTGAGCTTACATTTGTCGCACTTTAAACGCGGCTCGCCCCATCTCTTGTATTGGGAAATCTGTGGTTTCGCCAATCACAACCTTTACTTGTCCATACTAATACCTACTGCATTTACTATGTTGTCAATCTTATCGAATTGTGACGTTACACTTTACGGGCGTAAGTAAAGTGTTACGTCACAATTCGATAACATTGACAACATAGTTGAAGGATCAGCAAGTTGAAGTGGCAGTGGGCTGGTCACGTATGTCGCAGAACCTCGGGCCGTTGGAGTAGACGAGTTCTGGAGTGGAGACCGAGTCTCGGCAAGCATAGCGTAGGACGCCCTCCGGCCCGATGGACCGACGACTTGCGAAAGGTCGCTGGTGGAGGCTGGATGAGAAAAGCGGAGGACCGGAATATCTGGCGCAAAATGGGGGAGACCTATGTCCAACAGTGGACTGCGATAGGTTGAATAGAAAAAAATGAATACTTACGGACTATAGAGTTTATATAATAGGTTGATGATTAGTAAAGCTGTGCATAAAATATCTCAATGAGTTTATTTTATTCAATAAAGTACCCTATGCGGGACGAAATAATTGTCAAATTCCAAACTTAATAACAATTAATTAGGGCACTACACTCAGCAGATTTTTTTGGCCAGCGTCATTTAATACATAGACATACTATACTAGCCCTAGTTAGCTGGCTGATTGGACCGCTAATAATGTATTTTTTAAAACTTTGACAGGGTTTGTTCTCTGGATTTAATTTGAAATATTTTGTATTTTTATTTGAGTATCTAATTGTCACTTGTCTGAATCGTAAAGCAAAACAAGTGGTTAACACTTATATTGTGTGAACCACAGACATCCGAATATACAATGAGACTGGACAAGCCGCCAAGTTTATAGGCAGTCCCAGTGTCGCAATTTCTTTTCGGTTCTTACCTGTGAAAAGTTATTATATTCCTTGGTAAATTTACTGATTCATTGCGATGATAGCATGTTACAATTGCACAGGATGGCATTTTGGGAAAAAACGGTAATTTCTTCTAATATTCATGCGTCTTGACTCGTCTCACAGAGCGTAAACTGGCAGCCAGTGTATGCTCGTTGAGCTTACATTTGTCGCACTTTAAACGAGGCTTGCCCCATCTCCTGTATTGGGAAATCTGTGGTGTGAACCGTGAGCACTAGCTGTTATATTATCTGTGGTAGATTCTACCAACTTTCATAAAAAAAATATTACTTTTTAAATTAAATGGAAAATAAAAAAGTGCTTTCTTAAAATATCACATAATTTAATTATCGCCACACTGAGTACATTGGCAGTTGTTTTATTATAATAATACAAAATGCATCAAATATAAGCTATAAGGAGTATTTAATTAAAAGAGTGTAGGTATTGAGTAAATCCCACCAAATATCATTGTCATAGTCGTCTTCTCCATCAGGAAAAAGATAAAGGGTCTATTCGCGTGGAAGTTAGGCGAAGAAATCCTGTCTGAGTGAAAAGCCTCTTTCACTGCAGAGGCCACTGTCCCAGATTCCGTGATCTCAATATCTGCTTTATGCACTATCCCAGAGACAAATATATCCTCATTCGAGACCCGGTCAAAACGTGCCAGATTCGGCTGGAAGATATCAAACACACCCATGTCATTAAGTGGGTTAGTCAGCGTGTAAAGATTCCTGCTAATCTTGAATCGAGGTATTTTAACGTCTATCTCCTCATCGCCAAACTCCTCGACGTCCTCTTCCAACTGTCTGAATATGTCTTTGATGTTCACTTTAGCCAGCTTCATGTAGGCATCGTTAACTTTCACATTTGGGTACGGTAGCAAATACAGCATGCTGTATTTCTCTCTGTACCGTAAGGCATCTCGAGGGCGAACGCCTCCATCGCTCTAATGTTTGAGAAAGCGAACACAGCCTTCTGATACATCATGTTCACACGGCCAATGGAGCGTTTGCTTTCATCGAAAAACTCCTCCTCAGTCGTATCAGAGCTATTGAACGGCGAAGACCACAAACCCTGAACGAAATGACGTTAGCCAAAATCATTCTATAATCGCGGAGTCCTCAGCGTACAGTATATTCTTGACATTGGCACCGGTCCTTTCTATTTGAGTGTTCACTATGTTTACAGAATTGGGGTCATCGAAGTCCAGAGCTGTAACGGTGGCGCTGAAATCCACCTCGATGCTTCGCCGGAATTCGGGGAACACAGGAAAGTCATTATCAAGGAAGATAAAGTTAGTGCTCGTAAAGTGACTCCGTAGCCGATGGAGGGTTCAGTACTGCGCTCGTCAACTGTTTATATCCTGAAACGATGTTTTCCTATCTTTAGGTAAATTAAAAGCTCTAGCCAGTTGTTTGTAGGTCTCACCAGACGCACCGATCGCAACTGCGCTGAGCAGTGTCCATATTCCGAAAGGTGATATCACAACGTGACCACCTATTTGTGTATGATGCACAAGTTCCACGCTAAAGTTCCTTGGTCGGTCACTAAAGTCGATAGCACAATAACCGGCGGCGGCGTATATCAATAGAATAACGAGCGACTTCATTGCGCCGATGGCCGTGGCTCGTAACACACTGAGCAATTTCTATCATGCAAAACAGTGTTGCCACCTCAGTTTTAGAAAAGGGTTTTTTGGGAAGTAAGAAAGGGCTAGATAGGGCTAGATTGACCATTAAAAGATTTTCAGTTCTAAAAAAGCTGAAATAATCATGTCATGAAACCTTTTTTTAGAGCGTCTAAATATCATGACCGATGAAATAGCAAAAAAGTGCTTGTTAGCGTGTCAAAAACTTCATCATTTGGTACTATTTTCAAGACAGTGAAAAAGAGCTAGATTGCTCTTTTCGAGCTAAATCGTTAAAAAAGGAGTTCATCATCATCATCAGCTTATTAAACATCCCCACCGAGGGGCACGAGCATACCCGTGTAGGGTGATTAGGCCTTAGTAGTCCACGCGGGCCCAGCGGATTGGACGATTTCACGCACAAACTTTAAATTTCTCCGCAGGCGTGCATGAAGGTTTACTCACGATGTTTTCCTTTACCGTAAGAGCGTCGGATAACATACATATATTTTCGAAAATTTGAAAACACATTGGTACGTGATGAAATTTGAATCTCAGCCCTTCCGGTAGGAGGCCTTGAGCTTGAGCCACCATTGAGCCACCGACGCTCTAAAAAAGGAGTTCACCTTTACTAAAAAGTGCTAGATCTAGCTACAAAAGGGCTAAGGTAGCAACACTGATGCGAAACAAGAAATGGTCAGTTTAAGGTGTACGGAACCGGTTCAAATCTTGACGATCGCCGATCCTGCACTTAGTATGCAACATGTTTTGCAAACTTTTCTTTTTTATATTCTGCATTCGTTTTAACGTTTGCAATAACCGTTTTTCGATTAAATTACTGGACAGTGCAACAAGAAAACAGGAAAACAAATGAAGGTAACCTGTTTGAGGCAGGCAGATGTTTTGTGCAACAACGGAATTTAAAATTTAAATATAACTAGTTTGTATATAAGTAATAATAATAAGCGCGTAGGGACGTGACGACCCCATCGCCCGCTGGTGGTATTAGCTTTATGCTAGTATCATCGGTGCAATCAGACTCCGTCGGGCAGCTTGTGGCGAGCTGATGGTGTGAGGCGCGCACCTCGGTCCCGTGCTCCGGGGAACTCTCTGGTCTTCGCCTTCGTCTCACCGTGGGTGGGCGAAGTGGACCCCATTAGGACAGATCCCCACGTCCCGCTTGCCTTCATTGGCCGTCGGAAGTGAGTCGCTAGAGCTATATGCGCGGGGGTTGTAGTGTCTAATGGCGAGAAAACCCGCTCTAAGTGACTTGCGTAGTTACTCGCGATGGTGAAATCGATGCCGTACCTCTCGACACCCCACAGATTTCCCAATACAAGAGATGGGGCAAGCCGCGTTTAAAGTGCGACAAATGTAAGCTCAACGAGCATACACTGGCTGCCAGTTTACGCTCTGTGAGACAAGTCAAAACGCACGAATATTAGAAGAAATTACCGTCTTTTTCCAAAATGCCATCCTGTGCAATTGTTACATGCCATCATCGCAATGAATCAGTAAATTTACCAAGTATTAGAATAACTTTTCACAGGTAAGAACCGAAAAGAAATTGCGACACTGGGACTGCCTATAAACTTGGTGGCTTATCCAGTCTAATTGTATATTCGGATGTCTGTGCGACACTCCTAGCCGCGAGCGCCCATGTTGCCCCCCTGTCGCCCCACTGCAGGCAACCATTAGGGGGCCCATCTAGCCGCGGCGAGTCACCGCCTGTCTCTGTTTTACTGTGAGACTAGTTTAATGACAGGCGTTCGTAATCTCCCCCATAGCCCAGATATCCAGTCCACCAAAACCCAATTCCATAGCCCAGTATCGTAGTTTCCAAATATTTACAATAGTCTTTACACCTGGCGGAGGTCATCATGGGTTGTATCATATTGTGCATTCTGTGATGGCATCCGCCACAAAGATAAAACATTCGAAAAAAGGCCTCTGTGCTGTTGGCTTCGGCCCCACACATACCTTCCAAAGGACCGGGCCACTATTTGGCCCTTGAATCTTAAAGAAATAATAATAATAAAAGTCTTTATTCACTCCACAATCTTAAAAACATAAAGGTACAAACACTGAAGAATACAGTTTTATTGTAGAAGTCTGGTGTCTGAACTAGGCTGAGGGCCTGTAAAACAAACCAGGCCCCAAACTATCATAGAGGTCTAATTTTGTACAACAATATTTGACAATCAAACTTCGTCATGTGGTGAATGTGGGGAGTAGGTAGTGTGTGTTTGTGTTGTGTGAGTGTATGTGTGTAAAAAGTGTGTGCAAAGGGATTAAGAATATTAAATAATTAAAACAATTAGTATACTGGAGGCACGCAAAGATGTTACCTTACAACTCAAGTGATCTGATGTTAAGCAATTAGGAGCAGAAGTTCCTCAGTATTTTCATATCTCATTATTAAAAGGAATGGTGTCACCTTTTCCTTACAAACGTATCTGGTCAATGAGTAAATGTTGAGTTGGGCATGCAGCTTTTCATAAAGAAATGGACCCAAAAACAGAAAAAGCGATGAGAGAAACGTGTCCTAAAGATCGAAGAGTGTCCAGCATGTCCATATTCCAGTCTTTGGTTTTGACGAGTCGAGGGTAATAAAGGGTCATAATATTACATGCGGTGTTGTTTCAAAACTGTTAACAAAATGAAAAGCTGGCGAACAGTGAGGACTTGGCAATATTGGAACAGGTTATAAGTCGGAAACAAGAATGGTTTCGAAGTGCATACTTTTAGAACAGCTCTTTGAGCTCGCTCTAGCTTCAACAAAACAGTTTTACAAGCACTCCCCAAGATGTTGTACACAAAAACGGACTGACAAAGAGCCATGTAGACCTTTCGTACAAGACTGGGTTCAGCGACTTGTCGAAGTTTTATAAAGATAAACATTAGTTTTCGCAGCCTTTTTGAAGTTTCATTTATATGGAGTCTAAAGGAAAGTTTATTGTCTATTATTATACCGAGATACTTTACAGAATCTGCGTGAGTTAGTGCAGGACACCGACAGTTGGTTTCTAAGTCTTAATGGGAGTGAGAAATTAATTTCAAATCCTGTGTGGACCATTCTGTGGCACTGTTAATGAAAAGGTAAGGAATTGTGTCTTTTGGATATTGAGGCGTAAGAGATTGGATCGTAGCCAGCTAGTGACTCGGTTCAAACCAGACTGGGCGCTCAGAAACGTTTTTTCCCAAGAATCGCTAGAAAAGATAAGTGCTGTATCATCAGCAAATTAAAGCAACTTACAGTTTTGGATATTAAGAGTGCACAGGTACGAAATATACGTTATTATTCACTCGATTAGATACCCGATATGAGCACAAAATAATATTGCATGAATCTGCATTTTTTGAGAAATATGTAGTGTTAGTCATAAATATTTGAACGTTTAAATTGTCTAATGTTAAATACATAAGTAAACATGTTCTAACATTTAAGTGTCACCATCTTTGAAATGACTAACGAATTTATTTGGATAAGGATTAATATCATGTTTATAAACTATATGTATATTTTAAACCTTAGGAAAAGTACTATTAGACATGACTTTTGCGAAGCTTTAACCGTTACGCAACATAAGCAGTGAAAGCTCTATGTAGGAAATAAACCCCCAATTTTAAAACATTATTCCTTGTTGCTCCGCTCTTATTGTGCTTAGCGTGATACAGCATATAGCCTTCCTCGATAAATAAACTTTCTAAGACATACAATATTTTTTTAATCGGTCCAGTAGTTACTGAAATTAGCGCGTTCAAACAAACAAACTCTTCAGCTTTATAATATTAGTGCCTATTCATTTGTTCATTGGCATTAAAGGATTTGTTTAACGTTGCTTTATTTTTGTTGCAAATATGTTTCTTACGAAAACAATATAGGTACTAAAATAGCATGAATGCACTTATTAGGTACGATTATCTAACATATAAAAATTGGCCTAGCCCGAGTCGGACTCGCACGTGGAGGGTTCCGCAGCAGCAAGTAACATAAATAGTAGCGTCGGTGGCTCAGTGGTGTGGACTGTCGCCTTCCTACCGGGAGAGCTGAGGTTCAAATCCCGACACGTACCAATGTATTTTCGAATTTTCGAAAAATATATGTACGTTATCCGACGCTCTTACGGTGAAGGAAAACATCGTGAGGAAACCTTCATGCACGCCTGCGAAGAGATTCGAAGGTTGTGTGTGAAGTCGTCCAATCCGCACTGGCCCGCGTGGACGACTAAGGCCTAATCACCCTATACGGTAGACTCGTGCCCCTCGGTGGGGACGTTTGATGAGCTGATGATGATGAAGTAACATAAAATAAAATTATTTTTATTTACTTAGGCACCTAATAAAGCTTTAATTTGAAAAAATAGTGGTTTATAAAAAACTACACACCAGAAATCGTTCAAACTAAATTTCTTTGTTAGATTTTATGGTCATGTACATCATATATTTTTTTAGATTTTATCAACCCCATAGTTTAGAAATTAGGGGGGGAGGACACATTTTTTTCAACATTGGAAGTGCCTCTCGCGCAAAATATTCAATTATTGAAAAAAAATATTTTAGAAACTTTAATACCATTTTTTAAGATCTACACATTGGTACCACACATGTGAGGGTACGATGAAAAAAAATTTGAGTTTCAATTCAAAGTATGGGGAACCCCAAAATACTTCTTTTTTTCAAGTTTCTTATTAAATCCTAATAGCGGTTCACATAATATATATACGTACAAAGTTTTAATTGTGTAGTGCTTGTAGATTCGGAGGAAAAAGGGGTTTTGTTATTTGGACGGATGACAGACAGACAGACAGACTTGACGAATCTATAAGGATTCCGTTTTTTGCCATTTGGCTACGGAACTCTGAAAATGGCTTAAACTGATAAGGACGGTATTTACCTATCCTTTTAAAAGTGGTCGTAAAAACATTTAATCAAAAGTTTTAGTAAACTCACAGCAGCAAAGCATAATGCAGATTCATGCAATATTATTATGCGCTCGAATCGGATGTCAAATCGAGCGAATAATAGCACATACTTCGTGCTTATATACAAACTAGTTTTATTTTATTTTAAATTCCATTGTTGCACAAAACATCTGCCTGTCTCAAACCTGAGCCTCAAACAGGTTACCTTCATTTGTTTTCCTGTTTTCTTTTTGGACTGTCCAGTAATTTTATCGAAAAACCGTTATTGCAAACGTTAATCCGAATGCGGAATATAAAAAAGAAAAGTTTGAAAACCATGTTGCATACTAAGTTCAGTATCGGCGTTCGTCACGATTTGAACCGGTTCCGTACATCTTTAACTGACGTTACCGCAGTAAACAACCGTTAAATTGAAACAATATTACACTTTATTATTGTGCTCCTAAGACATATTGTCAAACGGTGACCGTCTCAAACGCGAGCTTAGTTATAAATTAGTCAGTTTCTTGTTTCGCATGATAATTGCTCAGTGTGTTACGAGCCACGGCCATCGGCGCAATGAAGTCGCTCGTTATTCTATTGTTATACGCCGCCGCCGGTTATTGTGCTATCGACTTTAGTGACCGACCAAGGAACTTTAGCGTGGAACTTGTGCACCATACACAAACACAAACAGGTGGTCACGTTGTGATATCACCTTTCGGAATATGGACACTGCTCAGCGCAGTTGCGATCGGCGCGTCTGGTGAGAGCTACAACCAACTGGCCAGAGCATTTATTCTACCCAAAGACAGGAAAACACTCGTCTCAGGATATAAACAGTTGACGAGCGCAGTACTGAACCCTCCATCGGCTACGGGAGTCACACTGACGAGCACTAACTTTGTCTTCCTTGATAATGACTTTCGTGTGTTCCCCGAATTTCGACGAAGCATCGAGGTGGATTTTCAGCGCACCCGTCACAGCTTGGACTTCCAAGACCCTATTCTGCCACATAGCGAACACTCAAAAGAAAGGACCGGTGCAACGTTAAGATGTACTGCACTCTGAGGACTGTTCGCGAATCCAGAATGATTTTGGCTAACGTCATTTCGTTCAGGGGTTTGTGGTCTTTCGCTCGTTAATAGCTCTGTACGACTGAGGAGGAGTTTTTCGATGAAAGCAAACGCTCTATTGGCCGTGTGAACATGATGTACAGAAGGCAGTGTTCGCTTTCTCAAACATTAGAGCCGATGAGGCGTTCGCCCTCGAGATGCCTTACGGTACAGAGAAGAATACAGCATGCTGTATTTGCACCGTACCCAAATGTGAAAGTTAACGATGCCTACATGAAACTGGCTAAAGTGAACATCAAAGACATATTCAGACAGTTGGAAGAGGACGTCGAGGAGTTTGGCGATGAGGAGATAGACGTTAAAATACCTCGATTCAAGATCAGCACGAATCTTGTGATGAATAAGCCACTTAATGAAGGGTGTGTTTGAATCTTCCAGCCGAACCTGGCACGTTTTGACGGGTCTCGAATGAGGATATATTTGTCTCTGCGATAGTGCATAAAAGCAGATATTGAGGTCACGGAAATCTGAACAGTGGCCTCTGCAGTGACAGAGGCTATTTCTCAGACAGGATTTCTTCGCCTAACTTCCACGCGAATAGACCCTTTATCTATTTCCTGATGGAGAAGACTACTATGACAATGATATTTGGTGGGATTTACTCAAAACCTACACTCTTTTAATTTAATACTCCTTATAGCTTATATTTGATAAATTTTGTATTATTATAATAAAACAACTGCCAATGTACTCAGTGTGGCGATATTAAATTATGTGATATTTTAAGAAAGCACTTTTTTATTGTTCATATAATGTAAGAAGTATATATGTTTTAATGCAAGTACGTAGTTCCACAGATAATATAATAGGTCACACAATTTACGAGTTAACCAAGTGGTTTTGCTTCACTATTCAGATAAGTGATAATTAGATACTCAAATATAATTACAAAATATTTCTAATTAAATCCAGAAAGCAGTCCCTAAAAATATGTTATTATAGCGGTCCAATCAGCCAGTAACTAGGGCAGTATAGTATATTATGTATTAAAGGACACTGTCCAAAAAATACCGAGTCTAGTGCCTAATTAACCGTGAACGACTTTGGAATTTGATTATTATTTCGTACAGAATATGGTACTTTAGGTTGGCGCTGCTCATGGGGGGTTAATGCCGAAGTCACCACGCAGGGCAGGCGTGGCATTACATATTGGCTATTTACCGACATAGCCCGCCGGATCAGCAAGTTGAAGTGGCAGTGGGCTGGTCACGTATGTCGCAGAACCGATGGCCGTTGGAGCAGACGAGTTCGGGAGTGGAGACCGCGTCTTGGCAAGCGTAGCGTAGGACGCCCTCCGGCCCGATGGACCGACGACTTTCGAAAGGTCGGTGGTGGAAGCTGGATGAGAAAGGCGGAGGACCGGGATGTCTGGCACAAAATGGGGAGACCTATGTCCAGCAGTGGACTGCAATAGGTTGAAGAGAGAGAGAGATGGTACTTTATTGAACACAATAAACTCATTGAGATATTTTCATGCACAGCGTTTATAATCATAACCTATTATGTAAACTCAATAGCCGGAACGTGTGACGTCACGAGTCGATAAGATTGACATCATAGTACTTAAAATGTTAAGAATGCAGTAGTTATTAGTATGAACACTACAGGTTGTGATTGGGCTGAAACCGACTGGCTTGAATAAGGATAGCAGGTTAACGAGTAGTATCATCTAACCACTTGCGCGTCCCATGTGGATTTCGACCCGGGTCGCGCAAGATGTTAAGCTTTTAATATAATTTTTACCGTTTCATCCTAAAGACAGTTCACAGCTTAACGATAGGAAGGTAGAACCGTACTCTGACTTAACCCATCACGCGGCCGAATGCGGATTGGTGGGTGTTACGACTACCATCCTAAAGTTGTAGCCAGGACGCGGCTGCACGTGCACGAGGCACGGAATCATCTTCCTTTTCAGTCAATCAAGTGATTTGGCCTGCAATGTACTATAAGCAAATTGGAAAACAGAACGAAGTGACATTTGGCGACCCATTTCGTGTAGCAGTTGAGACGTCGACTGCAACACCGAGGGTTCCGGGTTCGATCCCCGGGCAGTACAAACATTTGTGTGCATGAACATGTATGTTTGTAATGGTCTGGATGTTTTCTATGTAAATTATGTATGTATTAAAAAAAAAAGAATTAAGTGTGTTTATCTGTTTTATGGGTACTGTTCGAGCTACGTCGAACATTCTGCAGCCATCAGCAACACCGCAATTACGTCATGACCTGACCGATGAACTCGCAGAGTGCAGCGTGGACAACTTACACCGGCGGCACACTGCGATATACGTTCACATGTGTACATAGCAACTGATTGTATATAAACTAACTTACTTTTAACAATAAACCAGATTCCAACCGTCCGAGTTGAGTCTCATTTCCCCGCTGCGGCAAGACACCCTACGCCGTCACTATGATCAGTCGCGTGAGTCTGCGCGACTGACAGCGGTTCAATCCCTACTACGTAACTTCCTAACCCTTGTCTCCGGGACCTTCCGGAAGCAAGCTCTCTATTATTTATATATGTATATATTGTTAGGCTGGGCTAGGGCCCTAGCGACCTAGCGTCCCGCCGAGGGACTTCTAGGCTTTCTAGAGAGTTAGGTTCCTCCTGATATAATCTTATTTTATGGTTTGGGAAGCGTTGCCATACAACCAACGTTTCCCGCCAGTACTTTTTAGATCTACGAGCCGGAATAAAACTTCCTGCTCGTACAGGTACTAAACCCATAATACAGGCTTCACGCTTAACTTGGGGCTAGATGGCGCTGTGTGAATGTCAGTGGTTATTTATTTTATTATATGAAATCAATAAATTCTGACTTTGAATTTCAGACATTGGTATTCTTCAGCACTCCATCTGCTTTATGCAGGCATATCAGTTGCTAGCGAGCGAACTGGTCACCCAGTTCACAACAATAGAAAAATCATGGAAGCAGTTCAACAATTTGTAAGTATTTAAACGAATGCAATAATTGACGTTATTTTGTTAACGACGTGTGACTAAGGGAATAAATATTTGTGTTAATAGTATTTACGTTCTGACTTAACCCAAACCAATTATTCGCGCTCGAATGTTTAACCGGGATTTGTGTCCCACAAACAATTTATTTTCTATTATTTTCCTCCAAAACATTCGAGAATCATCATCATCAGACTATAACATCCTATTGCAGGGGGCAGGCCTTTAAAAATAATAAATAAATATCCACTGACATTCACACAGCGCCATCTAGCCCCAAGCTAAGCGTGAAGCCTGTACTATGGGTTCTAAACAACGTAATATATATTTTTTGTAAATACATACATATTATACAAAGAAAACACCCAGACCATTACAAATCAATATGTACATGCACACAAATGTTTGTACTGACTGGTATCCAAACCCGGAACCCTTGGTGTTGCAGCCGACGTCTCGACCGCTACACCAAATGGGTCGTCAAAAGATGCAATATGACAATTGGGGAGTTTGGGCCACGCAGTGTCAGATATCCGGCATTTAATAAAGTTGTTTCGCCCTTCTGTGTAAAGGGATGAGGACTATATTATCATCATCAGCAGCTCATTTAAACTTCCACCGTAGAGCATGAGCTTATACCCGTATCGAGTCTTTTATAGGCCTTAGTCGTCAACGCGGGCCCAGCGCGGATTAGCCGATTTCACGCACATACTTTGAATTTCTTCGTAGGTGTGCGCGCCGGTTTCTTCACGATATTTTCCTTCACCGTAAAAGCGTTAAACAACATATAATTTCGAAAATTCAAAAACATATTGGTAAGTGGCACGATTCTTCCTCAACACCCATGAGCCACCGACAGAGGGTACTTTAGCTAGTAATAATTATCGGGTATGAGAGACCTAACATCTGTCGTCTAGAACGATGAGCGCACGGCAGTGTATGACGGATAATAATAATATCTACCACAGACATCGAAATACAATCAAATCTATGATATCTACTCTACTGTTAAGAGCGTCGGTGGCTCAATGGTGTGGACTGTCGCCCTCCAACCGGGAGGGCCGTGGTTCAAATCCCGCCACGTACCAATGTGTTTTCGAATTTTCGAAAAACATATGTACGTTATCCGACGCTCTTACGGTGAAGGAAAAAATCGTGAGGAAACCTGCGCACGCCTGCGAAGAGATTCAAAGGATGTGCGTGAAGTCGTCCAACCCGCACTGGACCCGCGTGGAACTACTAAGGCCTAATCACCCTATACCAGGTAGGCTCGTGCCTCTCGATGAGGACGTTCAATGAGCTGATTGATGATGACTGTTATTGAATTTTCTCTTTACAGCATTGGTCAGTTGTTTTAGGCGTATCACTCACCACAAAAACGGATCTCATCAACCTTCTATAGCTTCATTGTGTGGGTTGCAAATGTAAACAGATCTTGTCAACCTTTACAACGGTCATAAAAACAATTAGAACGTTTGTTAAAGTGCTTTAAAGCTGGTTTTACCAGCATGACATCATGGACTTTATCCATTTTGAAAATAAAATTAACTGAGACTATTTCGACGAGTCCATTAATACTTTAAACTGGAACGCATTTTCGATAAATTTAAAGCTGTAATAAGACCGTTATTGTATCTCAATACCTTCCTTCTCAATCTATCAATGCCGCTCTGTCATGGTCAGGCGTATCACTTACCATCAGACGAGCGTCCTGACCGTTCTGTTCACTTCTATCATAAAAATATTAAAAAATTTTGGACTCACACTTATGATACATATTACTTAAAAATAAATAACGCCGTTTAAGCGAAAAGGATCTTGAATAGAGACCACGTACCGGCAATGGCAGCGTAGGTTAATCTCCCATCGACAAGATGGACAGATGACCTGAGGAATGAGGATCTAACATTCGACCTGTGTGAATGGAAGTTGGGCGAGACCTACAGTGGCATCATATGGCTGATGATAATAAAATATCTCAGATAAAATTAAGTGCTACGATAGGTTGGAGTATTTTTTTCAGGTTAAGAATTCTGTACTTGCAGTGGCGTACACTCCATATATGCAAATAAGTAGTGCATGCCATACCCTGTGCGTCCAGACAACCCGAAAATTATTAACCACTTATTCGCCCATTTTCCTCTATAGATTTGAATCCATAGGCGATCTACTGTCATCAACAGCACTCTATTTGTCAAAAATGTGGATTAGGTATTTATTGTTTTTGCGATAAGTGTCACTCACTTTTCATACTCATAATCTCTGTGCACGCCATTGTGTACTTGCGACTGTGTTTCCGATCACAGACAGACCTTTAAGAAACGAGTGACTACGCTGTTGTTGTGCAAGCTCACTCAACCAAGATCATCCTTCCGTTAAGATGTGTCCTAGAGTACCTACCAAATGTGTCTCAAACACGATTGTAACTGGTTAACGTGACTTCGGAGCGTCATGGTGGCTCATTGGTGTGGACTGTTGGTTTCCGATTTCCGATCATGAGGGTGTAGGTATAAATCCCGCCACGACTAAGGCTTATTCACCATTTACGGGTAGGCTCGTGTCCCTTGGTGGGAACATAATATAATGAGAAAATGATGAACGTGACTTTTTCATCACTGGCAGAAATTTTTGTATAAGAAATTTAAGTAGGTAATTATTTACGCAAATCTAAATACCTAGTATTATTGGCGAGATACCTACAAAAGTTTTTTTGTGAATAGCCATTGTTCTCCTGACGAGACATGACTTTTAAGTTTTAAAAGTCAGTGACCTGGCTTCAATGAGCCATTTCTACTTTTCTACTTGATGAAATAAATTTATTTATCTACTTTTGTACCTACTTTTAATGAATTAAAATAAGAAATTGATGGTATAACTATGTACTTACAACTAAATATTTATTCTTAACTTTTCGTTTCTAAGACTTAGCTGAATGAGTATGTTTTTCTTAGGTATTAACCTGGAGAATCAAAATTTTACAATACAATTAGGAATACTAAACAAGCTTTCTCAAAATGAAAACACGACCTTGTTAGTTTTTATGTAATAGTTTCATTATCAGCTCATTAAACGTCCCCACCGAAGGGCACGAGCCTACCCGTACGTCGGAATGTAGGCTTTAATCGTCCACGCGGGCCGAGTCTGGTTTACCGACTTCACGCACAAGCAACATTGAAATCTTCGTAGACGTGCTCAGGTTTCGTCACGATGTTTTTACGTTAAATTTCGAAAATTCGAAATCACATTGGCACGTCTTGGGACTTTGAAACTTCGACCTCTCGATAAGAAGACTACAACAGTCCACACCATTGAGCCTCCGACGCTCTATCTATGTAATAATTTATCATATTTCATAGGAATGAGTAATGGTTGAAACCTCAGATTTATGAAATCTGTGGTTGAAACGGATCTTCAACCATGAACCTAGCATCATAATAGGTCTATGTCTCCATTAAACCTCACATAGATGGTCAAATAGGTACTTTCTAGATTAGACTAAGACTTGAGGATAAATTTATGAAATTCCCCAAATTCTCACAAACAATATAGTATTGTCTATTGTTGCAATGTGTTCCAGGAGCAGACGCATATAATTGAATTGTATATATTTGTTATTTGACAAAACTCTGTAAAACCAATTATTGAAAAGAGTAACTCACGAGTTTCTTGCCGGGATCTTCTCTTTGGATGACAGCATTGCGAACCGGTGGTAGAGTCATTATGTAGATTTAATAAAAAATATATATATACTGTTTTGACGATTCAAAAGTATCTGTGAATATTTATTTGAATAAAGTATTTTTCAATTTCAATATTGTCTTTCGAACGATATATTAAACAATTATAATTTAAATACGCTACTAAAAAAAATTGTATCATCATCAGCTCATAAACGTCCCCACCGAGGAGCACGAGCCTACCCGTATTGGGTGATTAGGCCTTAGTCGTCCACGCGGGCCCAGTGCGGATTGGACGACATCACACACAACCCTTGAATCTCTTCGCAGGCGTGCATGAAGGTTTCCTCACGATGTTTTCCTTCACCGTAAGAGCGTCGGATAACGTACATATATTTTCGAAAATTCAAAAATACATTGGTACGTGTCGGGATTTGAACCCCAGCCCTCCCGGTAGGAAGGCGACAGTCCATACCACTGAGCAACCGACGTTCTATAATCGAGTGGTTTTCATTTTGTTATAATTTATATTTGGCTTATTTAATTGACGTTCAGATGGTCGATGGAGCCGAAACGTGTTGGAGTGGCGACTTCGCTTCGAAAAGCGCATCGACGGACGTCCGGCTGCCCTTTGGTCCGACGCACGTTTTGAGGAGACATGAGAGTGGCTGGTGGAAGTTGGATGCAGGCTGCTCAGGACCGGGATCGTTGGGAAGGTGTATATTCAGCAGTGGACAACGGTGGGCTATTTGATTGATTATTTAATTAGTATAAATTAATACGATAAGATACAACAGCACAAATTTTTGTCTTTTGTATCATATAAGTAATAACAAAACGCAATTATCACATGGGTTTGTCAGTGTCACTACTGTCACTGTCAAACTGTTTTCAAAATAAATAGTCATAAAAAGACTTTGTTTTGGCTTCGACAACATTTTCACATTATTTTAAAATTTTGCCAGTTAATAAATACAAGTTTTGATCACAAATCAAGTTATTTACTTCAACTGAAGTGTTGTTTGAAGCATTTGCTTTTATAAATAATATGAAACTTTAGCATTTATGTTTTGGTCAAAATGTTTCTTTTAAGATACATTGGTATAAGATCAAATATTTGGAGGAATTGTCTGCTTAAAGATTCAGTAAGCAATCCTCTCAAAAATATCCTCACTCCGTTCAGAAAATATACAGGTAAGAAATATAACCTAAAATCTAGTTTTATTTAATTTGATTATTATTTATAAATTCAATAGTTGATTATTATTTATGAATTCAATTATTAATCTTTATTTACTGAATTAATTGTTTATTTTTATGAAGCACGAGCCTACCCGTAAAGGAGGTATAGAGCTTAGTCGTCCATACGGGCCCAGTTTGGGCTTACCGACTTCACGCACAAGCTTTGAATTTCTTTATAGGTGTGTAGGGATGAAATGATATGAGTAAATACAAGCACATACTCAATACTTTTATCGGATACCAAGCATTTTTGGTATCAATAATTTTTAATCAAGTATCGAGTACGTATTGGTTAAAAGTACTCATATCATATGAGTATTTTTAACCTCTTTACCTGAAGCAATCATCTAACAGGCAAACATTCAAAAAAGTATAATTATATTTTTACTAGCACTACAAAAGCAGTTTTTTAGTAAATGTTATAATTCATAATATGAACACTGTTTAGTGTTCCTAATACTTGTAAGTATTGACACTTTTCAATCGATACCAAGTAAGTATCAATACTTGACAACCAATACCGTATCAAGTAAAAATATCGATACCTCAGTGGTATTGTTTCATCCTTATAGGCGTGTGCACTTTCGCTGTGGTATAAGCCTACCAAGGCAGGGACTAATTGAGTCCACGGCACTTGCCTGCGAATAGCCATTAGCATCTTTGTAATAATAAATATTAGCAAAACAAAAATATTAATTTCTTTATTGCAGGAATAGCATGTATCCAGCAAAAACACAATCGCAAATGCAGAACTCTACAAGGAAATACTTGGTGGTATATCGGAAAACCTAAATCTTTGTTGGATCATAGAAAATACTATTCTCAAATACTAGGTGGTGATGAATCTGATGTTCAGAAAACAAAATATGAGCGAGGTAAATTGTAATAAAATAATTATTCATGTGCAAGTATCCGTGTGGACTTTGTCCATTTTAATAAAACAGCACTGCAGTCTCGTCCCGCGCAACGGCTGAGGCTGTAACTGAAAATCAGTGGTTTGCTTTCAGTAAACCATTTTGCTGAGATATGGCCTTTTTGTACTGCTGCGACACACACACACACAGCCTTCTGGGATATTTTTTATTATTATTATATATATTTTTTTTTAGTTCCATTTTGCATTGGTGTTGTTAAATTTGATTGTATTGCATGTTTTTTTTCTATGTTTCTATGTTTTTTTGTTTTCTTCCTTTTTTCGTTTTGTGTTTTGTATGTATTGTAATGAATTACGAAATTTTTGTGCTGTTGTTAATTTGTGTGTGTTTCAGTGCACAAATAAATGTTTTATCTATCTATCTATGCCTTGATTATCTAAAACAAAATGGGATACCATGGATAATATAAGTAATATCATCTATAAAAACCAACCTATGGTGAAAAGCCCTATACTATTTATTCAAAATGGCCCATTTTGAGAACCTTTCCCCTTTTGCCCAAGATTAATTTTCCATTTAAACAATGGATTTTTTTTATCAATAAAATTACATCTACAGACTCATGGTCCGTACTCTTTTTAGTTTAAGATTATTTTGAAAAGTAATTATTATAATATTATGTTAGTACTCCGCGCATAGGGCAAATGAATTGGTTAAAGGGGGAATGGGATAACAGTCAGAATTAAAATAACTAAATATTTACATTAGGTAAAGTAGGGGGGTGAATAATATAAAATAAAGGGAATAAATAACATCATTAATACTCACTCTCTCTCTGTTTTATATTTATATAATAATAGTAGCAATAACTCTTACATTATTTAAGTCTTACTCTTTCTCCTAAAAATATATTTACATCTTGAATTATTACAATAACAATGGATATTGTCATTTTCAGAAATGTTTCATGTACAAAAAAAAGTATTTTAGTGGAACTTCTTAATATTTTAACAATAAATACCAGTGTTCTGGTGTAAACCTTAATAAACTACTACTACTAATATTAACTAAAATACTAGTTTTTGGTTTTGTCAAAGGTATCCTGTTAACTCTTAATATCAAGTAAGATTAGTTTTAAGAATTTCTTTGTAAACACAGAAGTAAAAGGCTTTTTTTTATTATTTAAGTACAAATTATAACTTTATTGTTTCATGTCTCACAATTACTTGTTTCTGCAGCCCGCTTTATGTATACACTGGCATAAACCTCTCAATAATTATTATGAAATAATAAATTAATTACCTTCCAACAATTATTGTCTTCTTGGCATATTGATGGCAAAAACATATCAAACCATAGAAGACCAAAAGCTAGCTACAGTGACAGTGTTGTCTATAAGAAAAAGATTATACATTTAAATAAAATCTATGATTCTTAATAATTATTATTGGAAGGTTCCTGCAATGTATAATGGTTGTCCTTAATAAATAAAGATGACATTATTACAGAATAAACAAATAGCTTTTTGAATTTTCAGATCTAAAGAAAATAACGCAACTCTTCCCTCAACCACGGGTGACATTGAACGAGTTAACCAGTAAAACACCACAGAAGATCTTCAGCATTCATTACAAGCAGCACATGGTGGCTGGTCGAAAGAAGATGGCTCAGGGGGATTGGACGTGCACCTATGCTTTTATATGGCCAGAGAAAATGAAATTTGAAAGGTAATTTAGAGCTATATTGGGGACTGTTCCCAAGCAGTCTACATCAATCGGCTACCCTTAACCTTTGCTAACTGACGACCCATGTAGTGTAGTGGTTGAAATATAACTACTAAACAAAGGGTTTCGATACCCGGGCAGTATAAACATTTTGTGAATGAACATGTCTGTTTCTATTGGTCTCAGTGATCCTATGCATGTAACATACAATGTAATAACAAAAATACATTATATAAGTCCATTTTTTTATGTCACCTTTAAGACGAGTTTCGTCAGTTAAGGCGTATTCCTTTTTCATTTCTAACTGACAAGTGCTGTTGGCCGCAGATGACCTTAACATCTTCACCAGGCAAGTGTATGATGGAAATTATGGCTAAAAAATAACACAGTTGTTTCTAACTTTTTTGTATTTTTCTCGATATAGTTTAGGCAATTATTGTTATCTTTTTATTTGCTATGTTATTTGTGTAGGCGTTTTTTAATTTCATATGTAGGCACCACCTGTAGTGTTACCACCATCTCTTAACCCTTTGACTGCCAATGACAATTGCGTCATACAATCGATTTTTTATTGTGTCTGGATTCCCGGCGTTCAATGAGATAAAACAGTAGTACTATAATGATAAAAGAAATCTATAAAAAAATGCTTATGACTCACACACGTGCCGTAAACACACACACACACACACACACACACACACACGCACACACACAACGCACACACACGCGCATACAAATAAACACACTCTGGCATGAACACAAGCGCACTAGTTTTCATCAACTATAAAATAAAAGTCGTTTTGTGTATAATTGTATTCCGTTTTCCTCATGTACTGTAAACACTTTTGTTTAAATATGTAAGGGGGTGGAGGGTTGGCTACCTGAAATACAGGATATATCCTAGTCCAGGTGTCAGCCCACCATTGTGTATTAGACCCTATGTTTTTGAATATTGTATCCTGCATAATATGTAAATGGTGAGGAATAAACGATTATTATTATTATTATTATACGTCAGCATTTTTCTACCAGAAAAGGCAATGTAATTTTATTGTAAGTCTGTTTTAAGAGATGCCAATCTTTAAAAAGGGAGAGGGAAGAAACAGAGGAAAGAGGGGAACTTGGGTGTCTTGAAAATTGTTATAATGTTGAGAGACTGCCTCTGTGATCCGGAGGTAAAGAGTTTTAATCACGCGTGGAGACAACATAGTAAAAGTTTAATTTTTGAAAGTCACTTTTTCGATTGTTTATACTATGGTTCTGACTTGTAGACTGAATCACCTGATTTAACTTGATCGCCCATGGCTATGCTCTGTGGCAAGGCCTATCTCCTGCAGTGGGACGTTATTGGCTGCTGCTGATAACGATAATTATCTATAGCATTAGGTTTCGATTATTAATATATAATACAATTTCAGTACAGCAATTTCTAAACGGCAAGCGGCAGAGAAAGCAGCAATTCAAGCATTAATTTGGCTGTATGGTAAACAAAGAATAGACAATAAAGGATCCCCTATTTATGACAGAGAAGTCATAGACAAACTCCGGGATACAATAAATGAGCCGATGGAAATTAGTGTTAATGAAAAAAATATTAAGCGAGTAGAGAAGTTATGGGATGAATATGAGACAAGGATAAGTAGGTTTGTTTTTGAATTTAAATATAGTTAAGTCAGATTATTTATTTATTTATTTAATTGTTACACTTAACACAATAAACAAAACAAAATAATAATAATGGTTATCAAGTAGGTACAATGGGCGGCCTTATCGCACAGGGCAATTTCTTCCAGGCAACCTAAGGATGGAGAAAAAGTAATAAGTTTAAAAAAGGGCATTTAGGTTAGGTTAGGTTTATATTTTTTGGTTAGGTTAGTTAGGTTTGTGATGATCTGGGGGTTGTCTATGTATAATATATATATAATATATATTATATATATATATATATATATATATATATATATGTATTTAATGAAAGTAAATTAAAGAACAAAGATTAGTACAATAATGGGTCCAAATTGGGTTTGAAAGGCCGAAAACAGAAACGTAGTGGCAGAAAAAAGAAATATTTAAATATTTTTTTTTAATTAATAACATTAAATAATAAGTACAAGTCTAAATTATTTGCATCAGAGAAATTAAATCTATTAATGAGTGATTCCCGAAATTTTTATTGGTAATTATAGACTATGCAACAATAACACACAATATCAATCCAAACAATATATGTTTTAATTGTATTTTCCGTACATACTTGTTTCGACTTGAATTTTCAAATATTTTATTTAGGTATCCTAACTTCTGATATTTTCGCAGAAATCTCAACTAAATTCATCAGCAGCCACTGAGTTCTCAATGGCGGAATTAGTTAAAAATTTGTCATATTTTTATTGTTTTAGAACCTATATATGAAGCAACATTCAATGAAGCCGCCAAAGAGTCGATAACAACTACATTAATACCGAAGGAATCTAATTTGGATGACGGTATGTATGGTTGGACGGTAAGAGCGTCGGTGGCTCAGTGGTGTGGACGGTCGCCTTCCTACCGGGAGGGCTGAGGTTCAAATCCCGACACGTACCAATGTATTTTCGAATTTTCGAAAATATATGTACGTTATCCGACGCTCTTACGGTGAAGGAAAACATCGTGAGGAAACCTTCATGCACGCCTGCGAAGAGATTCGAAGGTTGTGTGTGAAGTCGTCCAATCCGCACTGGGCCCGCGTGGACGACTAAGGCCTAATCACCCTATACGGGTAGGCTCGTGCCCCTCGGTGGGGACGTTTAATGAGCTGATGATGATGATGATGATGTATGGTTTAGCCTTTGATAAACAACAAACTAACTAGGAACACCATCGAGACGAAATATCACTCGAAAAATTTAAGAGCCTCTTGACACATATATTATTATGTATAAAACGTCGGTGGCTCAGTGGTGTGGACTGTCGCCTTCCTACCGGCAGGGCTGGGGTTCAAATCCCGACACGTACTCGAACCCCGACCAAGGACGAGGAGGGCTAATTAACCTAGGATATGTTTTGGACTGAAAGCTATCTATCTGCATGTTATTGTTTTGTTACAGATGATTTCTCCGATGACGAAATTGCAGAGGAAATAGGAGAGTTATCAGGTAAGATATAAAAAACCTTAAATAATGGACGAATGGAAAATGGAAATATCGGACAAAATACTTGTATTATGTTGCAAGCAATAAAGCTATAAATATCAAGAAATTCATAACAAATGACGACCAATGTGGTGTTATGGTTGCGACGTTGGCTACTACACCAAAGGTTCCGGGTTCGATCCCCGGGCATTACAGACATTGGAGTGCATGAACTTGTCTGTTTGTATTGGTCTGGGTGTTTCTATGTATATGTTTATCCGCTTTTTAGAACTCATATTACGGGCTAATGCTTAGCCGTAATATGAGTTCTAAAAAGCGGTATATATATATTATACATAGACAACCCCCAGACCATCACAAACAAACATATTCATGCACAAAAATGTTTCTACTGGCCGGGGATCGAACTCCGAACCCTTGGTGTTGCAGCCGACGTCTCAACCGCAACACAAAATGGGTCGTCAAAATATTCTCTTGACAGAAGTCCAAGGAACATTCTAGTTTCTATTTTGATGTACAGACACCAAGCCTCACGTTCATCCCGTCTTCGGCAAAGCTGTAAAAGCAACGTCGCCGTCAGCCATTATTCGGAGAAACAGAATTTTGCAGAGTAAATTCCAGCAGTACGATGAAGAAATCACACCTTTACCGATCGATGGATATGCGTAAGTATTCAATGAATATAATGAATTTCATCTGATGTTTAGGATGGACGCAGCCTGATAATATATACTGAAAATCACCCTCACCGGTTAAAGCCTATCCACAAAGTAAAAAAAAAGTCTTTCCGATAAAGAAACCTATGAATTCGCCTCATACAACATTTTCTGAGTTTTATTAATACCACATTATAACATAAAAGTCATATAATCTATGGCATAGTCGAACCATATCCAAACGCACTGTCAAACTGACGTACACAAATCGAATAGTGACAGTCACGCCGCGAAAGTTTGACAGCGCGCCAAGCGAAATCGAAGGCGTTTGACATTTAACGTCAAACCTACGTCACTATGACGTTACACAGCTGTGGGGAAGGCGAAAGTCACTCTTGGTTTCGATTAATGCTTTCGGTTTCAATGCTTGGTGACGTAGGCTGCACAATCACTTATTATAACGTTTGTCATGTTTTAATAATCGGTTTTCTCACACACAACACACACGGTGTGTACGGTTAAGGAAAATATCGTGGGGAAACCTGCGCACGCCTGCGTAGAGATTCAAAGGTTGTGCGTGAAATCTGTCAATCCGCAATGGGCCCGCGTTGACGACTAAAGCCTGTACATACGCGAACGGGTAAGCTCATGCCCCTCGGTGGGGACGTACAATAAGCTTATTATCTGTTAGGTATTTAGACTGCTCACCTCACATGGTTAGTAATAGTTGTCAGTCATAATGAAATCGTCTCATACAAATTGTCTAGATTTTATTAATACTAATGACATAAAAGTCATATAATCTATGGCACTGCTGACAAAACTATATCAAAACACTGGCACACTGACCTCAATACAAATCCAATAGTGACAGCCTACGTCACGCCGCGAAAGTATGACAGCGCGCCAAACGAAACCGAAAGCGTTTGACGTTTAACGTCAAATAGAACGTCACTGTGACGTTACACAGCTGTAGTGAAGGCGAAAGTCACTCTTGATTTCGACGAGTGCTTTCGGTTTCTGTGATGTGTGACGTAGGCTGCACGATTTGCTGTTGTCTCGGGTGAGGGGCGCAGTGCGGCATTGATGGAGAATAATAACTGTCTATCAGTTGTTGGTCTCCATCAAAGCCGCTCTGTCATGGTCAGGCGTATCACCTGCCATCAGGTAAGCGTCTTGACCGTCCTGTACACTTGGTAACATAAAATGTATAACGTTTGTAATAAATAATCTGTTACATAGACAGCTCACCCATGTAGTTAGTTATAATTGATATCATAATGATCGATGACCCATCTGGTGTAATGGTTGAGACGTCATTACACCAAGGGTTTCGGGTGCGATCCCCGGGCAGTGCAAACATGTGTGTGCATGAACATGTCTGTTTGTATTGGTCTGGGTGTTTCTATGTATAATATGTATGTATTTACGAAACAAGTATATAAATATGTATGTTTATTCGTTGTTTAGTACCCATATTGCTTGCTTATGATTAGTTCGGGGCTAGATGGCGCTGTGTAAAGGTCGGTGGATATTTATTATTATTATAATGAATTCGTCGCAAAAAAGTGTTCTTGATTTGATTAATACCAATGACATAAAGAAATATTTTAAACTATGACACAGTTATCATACCATATCGAAACACTGGCACACTGACCTCGATATATTTGTATATCGAATCGTGACAGCCGACGTCACGCTGCGAAAGTATGACAGCGCGCCAAACGAAACCGAAAGTGTTTGACGTTTAACGTCAAACCTAATGCCACTGTGACGTTACACAGCTGTAGTGAAGGCGAAAGTCACTCTCGGTTTCAATTAATACTTTTGGTTTCTATGTTGTGTGACGTAGGCGACACGCTAACTATGACGTTGCTTAGGTGCTTTGTCTTTAATAAATAAGTAATCAATTCCCGCTCGAAGACTTTTCGCGCAAAAACAAGAGGGAAGTAAAACTGCCTGTTAAACTATTCTGATGTACCTTATTTTTTATTGTATTATATTTTACATAGGTAATGTTGGTAATCCGCATTGGGCCCGCGTGGACGACTAAGGCCTAATCACCCTATACGGGTAGGCTCGTGCCCCTCGGATGATGATGATGAATGTTGGAAGATCGCTAAAGCAAAATAAAAAGAATCAATTTTCAGACTAAGGACCCATTGGTAATAACAATATGACTTATAAACTAGACGAGTATTAGTAGGTGGTAAAATACCTACATAATTATAACAACAAGGAATAGTTTTTATGTTACGGTCAGAATGCTCACCTGATGGTTAGTGATACGCCTGACCATGGCAGAGCGAATTGTAGGAGATGAACAACTGATAAACAGTTTTTATTCTCCATCAACGCTGCGCCCTTCGCCGGAGACAACAGATGTTAGGTATCTTATACCCAGTAATTTCACTGGCTACAGTGTGGCCTCATCCTGAAATACAAAAGTGCATAGTACTCTTATTATATACTCTTATTTCATGGGCCTATATCTGGCAATGCGGTGGTTCCTACCTTGACTACTAAGTTGGAGTCTACCACCAGTGAATTATCACCCCTAATTTTATAAGACTGAATTCACGTGCCTACATAGAAACACCCAGACCAATACAAACGGACATGTTCATGCACACAAATGTACTGCCCGTTGATCGCACCCGAAACCTCTGTAGTCGTCTTATCCATGACATCATACGTTTCACTACGTACTCTCAATGACGTCACGGTCGTCGTCGTGACGTAAGCACGTTCACTCTCGCTCGACTTTCGGCGATGGGTTTTCACTTGGTCGAATGGGGTCAGGCCGCTTTGCTACAGTGATATCGGGGTCATGCGACCGCTCTCTAGGCGATATTTCGGTTGCACTCTCCTCGCTTGCAGGTTTGAAAGGCGACTGTATTTGTGAAGTTGCGTGCAGTTGCAATCGAAAGTAGACGGTTCTTAAAGATTAGCTGTTGTTTTTTTAAATTGGGTTACAGATATTATGACAATATTATAGAGAGAGCGTCGGTGGCTCAATGGTGTCGACTGTCGCCTTCCTACCGGGAGGGCTGAGGTTCAAATCCCGACACGTACCAATATGTGTTCAAATTTTCGAAAATATATGTACGTTATCCGACGCTCTTACGGTGAAGGAAAACATCGTGAGGAAACCTGCATGCACGCTTGCGAAGAGATTCGAAGGTTGTGTGTGAAGTCGTCCAATCCGCAATATTTGTTAGGAGCTAAACTGAAATTTTTTTCTTTGATCTGGCAAATCGATTTTTTTCTTATACAATTTGTATGGATTCATAACACTTTGGTGTCAATTGACGTACTTTTATATAAATTATTAGCAGACTCGGCAAACGTTGTTTTGTCACAAATAATCCAGGAAATTTTCTTTAAAAAGATAGCTAATTTAAAATAGAAGCAGCTGATTTTCATGAAAATCGGTCAAGGCGTGTCTGTGGAGTATGGCATCAAAAAATGTAATACGAGAAATTTTTCTATTAGATGAACCTGTAAGGGTATGAAGGGTATGATAAGAATAATTTATGTATGCCTAAATAATCAATGATGTATTAATCAATAAACAGTCTTAGAGTGTCGGTGGCTGGAGGTCAATTGTATGGACTGTTGCCTTCCGATCAGGAAGATGCAGGCTCAGTTCCCGCTACGTACCAATGTGTTTTCGAATTTGAGAAATTGTATGCACGATATCCAATCCGCACTGGGCCCGCGTGGACGACTATGGCCTATACACCCACGTACGCGTAGGCTTATGCCCCTCGGTGGGGACGTTTAATGAGCTGACGATGATGATGATGACTCTTGATACTCTTATTCTTGCGCCAAAGGCCGCCATTTGTGGTCATGTTTCGTGAATCGTACTATACAAAGGAACCGACACCCTGACCTCGTTGACCGAGTTAACATCGGCGCAACCTCGATTCTGTCCGTGACCTCTCACACTCGGGTGACCTCCAACTCTAGAAACCTCGATACGTCGTCCTTGAACTTCGTAACGAGAACATTCGACCCACAACGACCTACTACCCGATCTACTGCTCTGTGGTGTTATTTTATGTGGGCATAGCGTTCGGTTGGGTTTTTCTATCTTTACTAATATTACAAAGCTGAAGAATTTGTTTATTAGTTTGTTGTGTTGGCTATTACACCGAGGGTTTCTGGTTCGATCCCCGGGCATTACAAACATTTGTGTGCATGAACAGGTCTGTTTGTATTAGTCTGGGATTTTTCTATGTACAATATGTATGTATTTACAAAAAAAGTATATAAGTATGCTTATCCGATGTTTAGTAACCATATTACAGGCTAATGCTATGTTCGGTGCTATATAGCGCTGTGATGTCTGTTTTTATTTTTATTTATGTTTCCAAGTGTACTCGTACAGGAAGGTCAGGACGCACCCCGATGGCAAGTGATACGCCTGACCATGACACAATGGAATTGATGTAGACCAATAACTGATGGACAGTTATTATTCTGCACCAATGCCGCAATGCGTCCGTAACCCGAGACGACAGATTGTTAGAGCTCTTATACCCGATATTTTAAGTAGCTACAGTGCCCTCATCATGAAACACAGAATTGCAAAACACTCGTATTTCACAGGATATCTGGCACTCCGGTGGTAGCTAGACGACTCAGAACCGAGTCCACCGCCAAGTAGTGCAGAAATTGTATTTTAAGTTTTTTTTTATGACAGGGATCAAATTACAACGACGTTAGAGAATTCGCGGGTTGTAGTGATAGTTGGCGCGGCTGGTTGTGGCAAGTCGACGAGAGCGCCGGCGGCCATCTTGCGGCGGTTCGGGGCAAACACCGCCGCCATTGTGACCGAGCCTAGACGCGTGGCTGCTATTGGTCTAGCTCAGAGGGTTGCCAGTGAGCTTGGGGAAGAGGTAATGTTGATTATGATGTAAAAAATTGTTATTGATAGAAAAAAGTATATGAGTACGAAGCTCTTCGCTTAAATTGGGACTAGATGGGCATTGTGTGAATGTCAGTAAATATTAATTATTATCATTTACAGGTTGGTGAGTCGATAGGCTATCAAATTCGACTGCAGTCAAAACCGCCTAGGCCTCCCGGAGGTGCGATATTGTACTGTACTTCGGGAGTTCTGTTGAGACGATTACAGACTAATCCAGGTATTTATATATAGATGTGGCCTGAGAAAGGTTATTTCGAAGGCCGCCTTTATAAATTTTAAGTTAGAAAATAAGACAAGACACACACATACACAACATACGCCCATAAGCACGCACACACACATACAACACGCGCTCGTTGCTATGTAACTCGAAACTAGGATTTAATTGAAGTAAACCATATTTATTTGATTAATTATAGAAATCAACAAATCATCATCATATAAAGCGTTCGCTATACTTGTTTGTCTTTGGTACATCATCATCAGCACATTAAAAGTCCCCACCGATGGGCACGAGCTTACCCGTATGTGTATGGGCCTTAGTCGTCCACCCAGGCCCAGTGCGGGTTGGACGACTTCACGCACAACCTTTGAGGCCCTTCGCAGGCGTGGCAGGACGCTTGTTTCTTTTACCGTAAGAGCGTCGGATAACGTACATATAACTTCGAAAATTCGAAAACACATTGTTACGTAGTGGTATTTGAGCCTGCGTCATCGAAACCGGAAGTCAAGAGTCCACACCAATGAGCCACCGCAATGATGTAAAAAAGTATGGATTCGTGATATGCTCACAAAACAATCGAAAAGTGTTTCGAATGCTGTGACAGCACACATACACATATTTCCATTGAGCGTAAACACAAGAGTACAAACTGTATTCTCTTCGGCGGTTTGTTTTTGAGGCACGGATGGCGTATCTACCTTTATATATACAGAAAATCATTGAGCCACCGACACTCATTCGGTCTATGGTACATTAAGTATTTTTTCTGTTTACATCAGGTCTGGAAGGGTGCAGTCACGTCATCATAGACGAAGCCCACGAGCGAGATGTCAACACTGATATTAGTCTACTCTTGCTGAAGAAGGCATTGGATATCAACCCACAATTGAAACTGGTTATAATGAGTGCAACATTGGACACTGGAGTATTTATAAGGTATTAGCTGATAACGAATTATTTCATCATCATCAGCCTTTAACGGCTTACTACATGGCACAGGCCTTCCCGCACAGCATTAATATGGAGATATCGAGCTTAAAAAAATTATTGAGGTTGACTTTACTATTCACTAGCTTTTGCTCGCGACTTCGCTCGCGTTGATAAGCATTATTTTTCATCCCCAATTTTATCTCCTTAGGGATAGAATTTTCGAAATCTATTCTAAAAGGATGCCTCATGACGTAGTATCTGCATGCAAATTTCAGCTCGATTCGTCCAGTGGTTTGGGCTGTGCGTTGATAGATTACTATGCCAGTCAGTTACCTGTGAGTTATATATCAATCAATCAGCCTTCCATCGTCCACTGCTGAATATAGACCTCCCTCAACCATCCCGGTCCTGAGCAGCCTGCATCCAACTTTCACCGGCCACCCTCCTCAAATCGTCGGTCCAACGGGCAGCCGGACGTCCCACGCTGCGCCTGCCTAAGCGAGGTCGCCACTCCAACACGTTTCGGCTCCATCGACCATCTGAACGTCTGGAGACATGACCGGCCCACTTCCACTTGTTGTATATATTTAGAAATTATTTAGAGTAGCCGTGTTAGGTTGACAATCGCATAATTCAAGCAAATCTCGCGATGGACGGTTATCGGATTGGTGACCGTAAATATAATAATATCACTCGAATTTAGTAGTCGCTTAACTTGTGGAATCAAGTGAACTCAGTATTCGCAAAATTACTAAAAGCCTTATAATTTTAGGTCGCTCAAATAATATGTAGCATCTCATTATGGATTTATTCTTCTTCAAAGCCTCTTCAATCCTGAAGGTTGACCGTCAGCTTTTTGTACTCGATCTTGTCAACCGTTAGTCGGAACAGTATTTCGACGGAAGTGATGCCGGTCCACTCTCGGATATTTCGCAGCCATGATTTTCTCTTGCGTATTTAAGTAACATTGTGGATTTAAGTAACTCAAATTAATATTTGAAAGAAAGAAAGAAAAAATTTATTTGGTGCAATTCAATTATTCCATGTTAGTCCTTGAAATAATGTTATGCTCTTTTGTGTTTCGGGATGAGGGCACTGTAGATAGTGAGATTACTGGGTAAGAGAGACCAACATCTGTTGTCTCGGGTGAGGGGCGCAGCGCGGCCATTGACGGAGAATAGTCTATCAGGTGCGCTTCTTTACCGTCCTGTTCACATCATAACATAAAATAAACTCGTTTTAATACTACCCATAGCTAAATAAATATATCAAAAGCTGGCATTTGGTATATTATCCTAATATTATGTTTTCATTAAGATTCACTTGCCAAATAGTGGCCCGGTCCTTTGAAAGGCGTGTGTGGGCCAAAGCCAACAGCACAAAGGCCCTTTGCGAATGTTTAATAATCTTTGTATGTGTTACACGTGGCGGATGCCATCACAGAATGCACAATATGACACAATCCATGATGACCCCCGCCAGGTGTAAAGGCTATTGTAAATATATGGAAACAATAATACTGGGCTTTGGAATTGGGTTTTGGTGGACTGGATATAGGGGCTATGGGAGTGACTACGGATGCCTGCCATTAAACTAGTCTCACAGTAAAATAGAGACAGGCGGTTATTGTTANCAACATCTGTTGTCTCGGGTGAGGGGCGCAGCGCGGCCATTGACGGGAATAGTCTATCAGGTGCGCTTCTTTACCGTCCTGTTCACATCATAACATAAAATAAACTCGTTTTAATACTACCATAGCTAAATAAATATATCAAAACTGGCATTTGGTATATTATCCTAATATTATGTTTTCATTAAGATTCACTTGCCAAATAGTGGCCCGGTCCTTTGAAAGGCGTGTGGGCCAAAGCCAACAGCACAAAGGCCCTTTGCGAATGTTTAATAATCTTTGTATGTGTTACACGTGGCGGATGCCATCACAGAATGCACAATATGACAATCCATGATGACCCCCGCCAGGTGAAAGGCTATTGTAAATATATGGAAACAATATACTGGGCTTTGGAATTGGTTTGGTGGACTGGTATAGGGCTATGGAGTGACTACGGATGCCTGCCATTAAACTAGTCCTCACAGTAAAATAGAGACAGGCGGTTATTGTTATATTGGTATGCGAGAAACTAGGTACAATTGAGAAGGATACGATGGACCGACGACTTGCGAAAGGTGAAGGCTGGATGAGAAAACCGGAGGACTGGGATATCTGGTGCGAGATGCGGGAGACCTATGTCCAGGAGGGGACTGCGATAGGTTGAAGAGAGAGAAGGATAAACTCGACCTAATAACCAATCCGTTAAGGTTTGAAATCATTATTCCAGATATTTCGACGAGTGCCCCGTTATAGAAGTGCCAGGGCGCACTTTCCCTGTCGACGTGACATATTTAGAAGATATACAGAAGAAATTCAACTTGAATCTACAAGATACAATGAGGAATTGCACGAGAGATTATATCAAACCATCGGTCTACTGTCAAGAGGTATTTGAATTGATGAGGTTCTATTTATTCTAGACGACCCATTTGGTGAAGCGGTTGAGATACTCGGCTGCTACACCAAGGGTTCCTGGTTCGATCACCAGGCAGTACAAACATTTGTGTGCATGAACATGTCTGTTTGTAATGGTCTGGATGTTTTCTATGTATAATAAGTATGTTTTTACAAATAAAAAATATATAAGTATGTTAATCCGTTGTTTAGTATCCACAATACAGGCTTCACGCTTAACTTGGGGTAGATGGCGGTGTGTGAATGTCAGTGGATATTTATTTATTTAATAAGAACGTCGGTGGCTCAATGTTGTGGGCTGTTGCCTTCCTATGTAAAGGGGTCTATCTAAATCTTATATAAATGATTTTTCACTAGAACCTTTTTAACATTTATGGTTTCCTAGTGTTTTTCGAAACAATGGTTTTCATTCACACAAAAATACTTTAATGTTTGCTAAACATTCAACAATCTAAAGACTGCTTTCATGTATATGTATATGTATATGCCTTTTGAGTTGGATAGTTGTTCATTTCAAATATTTTCTGTGACAGTGGAGAGACTGGTGTTAAAGTAAGGTCTATAGATTCTTATATCTTTAAATACTGTTACGAGCTGGGGGTTCCGGATAAATTATTGCCAAACACGAAGAATAACACGGTAACACACTTTAATTAACCACTATTAACCACACAACTAATTACACTTACACTCTTACTAATTAGTCAATTAACGCACGCACAATAATCCGCAATTAACACTGCACACTGTAACACAACACTTGATCAGTCCGTATAATGTCCGCACACACACACGTTATAATCACTCGTTAACTCTTCACACTGTTGTCTCACACTCGACGATCCCTTAGATATCGCTTTATCTCTCACTTCTTCCTTGTAGTCGTAGGTGCTTCGATCTTCGTTCGCTCTTGAGTAGAACACAAGACTCCTGGCGCACCCGTCGGTCCGCCTTATATACCTGTCCGCCCGCTAAACTCAAAGCGTCGACGTCATTCTACATAGTTCGCGAATTATCTAGAACATACTAGACTCTTTGCTATTTGACAATTCGCATATCATACTCTATGGTGGCCTGACGTCACATATTAGCCATTCTTAATGTCATTTTAATTACGTCAATTCGTAACAATACTAATAATTTTCAATATTACTTGTTACAACTATTATTCATAAATGTAACAATCGCTACACTTTCTAAATAGACAAAAACGGTTTTACACTCTTAAAGCTATTTATAACTTACCATACTTTGTTTCAATCATTGTTATAATTAACTCAAGTTAATTTTATTATTGTCCATAGTAAAGTAAATAAAACATTGGAGAAACTAAAAAAATATTGCAGTTTTCCCCAATTGGGGGAAACTGGGACTAGACCGTTAACACCTAGAGTGGTGGGTTGCGGCCTAATCTACCCGTATCAATTCTGAGTGGGAAGGCCTGTGCACTTCAGTAGGTCGTTGTAGGCTGATGATTAATTCTCATCTAAAGCATCTGATTGTCTTTATATAAACGTCATTTAATCATCTCAATTTATTTTTCCGAATTGCAGGTAGTCAATGTAATAAAAGCAGTGGATAAAAACGAGGCAGAAGGTGCTATACTAGTGTTCCTACCGGGTTGGGCTGAAATCAAAGCGATCAAAGAAATACTAGACGAGCACTTCACTAATACTGGAGCGCACTTAATACTGCCTGTACATTCAAGGTAACATTTTCCAATTAATTGACGAAACATCTGGTGTAATGGTTGAGACGTCGGCTATTACATCAACGGTTCCGGGTTCAATCCCCGGGCAGTACACACATTTGTGTGCATGAACGTGTCTGTTTGTATTGGTGTGAGTGTTTTTATGTATAATATGTATGTATTTACAAAAATAATACATAGGTATATTTATCCATTGTTTAGGACTCATATTAAAGGTTCATGCTTAGTTTGGGACTAGATGACGTTGTGTGAATGTCTGTGGATATTTATTTATAATTAAATCAACTCAAATCATTTTTGTTGCTGAATCTCGATTCGTTATAATATAATAAATATCCACTGACATTCACACAGCGCCATCTAGCCCCAAGTTAAGCGTGAAGCCTGTATTATGGGTACTAACATATAACTATATTATACAAAACACTATTATAGAAAACACCGAAACCATTACAAACTGACATGTTCATGCACACAAATGTTTGTACTGCCCGGGGATCGAAACCCGGAACCCTTTGTGTGGTACACGCTACACTACACCAAATGGGTCGTTATAGAATCATATATTTTTTTCTAGACTATCAACGGCAGATCAAACTAAAATGTTCACAAAACCGATGCCTGGTGTCCGTAAAGATTGTGTTGGCAACGAATATAGCGGAGACGTCAATCACTATACCGGATGTCGTGTACGTCATAGACACGGGATCGCATAAGGAGAATCGACTTAAAGATGGCACTGGTGAGTTATTAATAGTTTAATATGACGACCCATTCGGTCTCCTTCAATGCCGCTCTGTCATGGTCAGGAGTATCACTTACCAACAGGCGAGCGTCCAGACCGTCCTGTACTCTAATAACATAAAAAAAACCCCGAGGGGTCACGAGCCTACCCTTGGCGGGTGTATAGGCCTTAAACGTCCACGCGCGTTGCTAGAGAGACAAACCTTTTTTTGTCGCTGCGCCATTAGAATGCAATTCTTTGCCAACAGTTAAAATTGGATAATAATTAAATCCAAAAAAAAATTTGATCACAAAACTTGTTAATTTATGATTTTAATATTAGTACACTTAATTTTCTATGTACCGGTATTCTCGCCATTTAATAAATCGCCAACTCGCGCGAAGGCTCGTTTGTAGACCCACACTAGACACCCGCGTCCAAGTATCCTCTGCGGGGAACATCCACATTATTCTAACATATTGTAAGTACATAAAATAGCTCTACCTACTCCGACCATTGAATATAACACAGACCACTGAAAGTTTGAATTTCTGATACATTTTAACCTATTTACAAAATATATGAAGTATTTATGAAACTGATTTTTAAGGTACATCAAGTTTGGAAACGGTTTGGGTATCTCAATTTCTGGTACATTTTAACCTTTTTTTTTACAAAATATATGAAGTATTGTTACGAATTGACGTAATTAAAATGACATTAAATATGGCGGCTAATATGTGACGTCAGGCCACCATAGAGTATGACATGCGAATTGTCAAATAGCACAAAGTCTAGCATGTCCTAGATATTTCGCGAACTATGTAGAATGACGTCGACGCTTCGAGCTCAGCGGGCGGACAGGTATATAAGGCGGACCGACGGGTGCGCCGGGAGTCTTGTGTTCTACTCAAGAGCGAACGAAGAGCGAAGTACCTGCGACAACCTGAAGTAACAAGGAAGAAGTGAGAGATGAAGCGATATCTAAGGGATCGTCGACTGTGAGATAACAGTGTGAAGAGTTAACGAGTGATTATAACGTGTGTGTGCGGACATTATACGGACTGATCAAGTGTTGTGTTACAGTGTGCAGTGTTAATTACGGATTATTGTGCGTGCGTTAATTGACTAATTAGTAAGAGTGTAAGTGTAATTAGTGTTGTTAATAATGGTTAATTAATAAAGTGTGTTACCGTGTTATTCTTCGTGTTTGGCAATAATTTATCCGGAACCCCCAGCTCGTAACAGTATTAATGAAACTGTTTTCAGGTACATCAAGTTTGGAAACGGTGTGGGTATCAAAAGCAGCCGCTCAACAAAGGGCTGGCAGAGCTGGAAGAGTTCAACCAGGTAATAGCGAAGTTTTATTTTATTTTATTCGTAATACTCACAGCACTAATACAGTTTGTTGAATGACAATTTGAAGCAAAGTTATGTCTAGGCAATTGATAGGTATTCGCAATCTTTGACTTGGTCCTAAAATAAATCTAAGATTTTTTTACGATTTCTTATGTCAACTTACAAACACTCACGCAAAGCCAGATCTCCAATTCCGCTAATTTTAAAATGCGCTGATAGAATCGTAATTGTGTGTCTCAATTGTAAACTGCACTCATTCATTCTGTTTTATGGTAGGATTTTAATTGGTGACAACATAATTCAATTCATTCATTCATTTTAAACGATTAACATTAAAGTTGTACCGGAATACCAAATTAACAGTTGGATAGAAGTGTTGTAAAGTGAAGTGAATTAGTAGTATTGAGGCCCAGGTCTCGGCGATAGTAAATTACTAAAATAAATTAAGAAATACCAAATTGTTACCTACTATATATTATATGTAATATATAATAAATATAGATCTGTATAAATATTTATATAGTTTGTGGGGAGAAACCCAATGACTATCATAACAAATAAATATCCACTAACATTCATACAGCGCCGTCTAGCCCCAAGTTAAGCGTGAAGCCTGTATTATGGGTACTAAGCAACGGATAAACATAGTCATATATATATTTTTTTTGTAAATACATACATATTATACATAGAAAACACCCAGACCATTACACAAACAGACATGTTCATGCACACAAATGTTTGTACTGCCCGGGGATCGAACCCGGAACCCTTGGTGTTGCAGCCGACGTCTCAACTGCAACACGAAATGGGTCGTCAATGATATATTATATAATTATTAACTTTCTTTCCCAGGCCACTGCTACAAATTGTATACGAAAGAGAAAGAAAACGAATTCACCTCTCACATGACACCCGAAATACTAAGAATACCACTGGAACAAACGGTGCTCAATTGTAAATCTTACGCGCCTGAGGATAAAGTCGAAGATTTCTTGTCGCAACTACCCGAGCCGCCTAGTAAGAAGGCAATCCAGCTTGCTGTTGAGGATTTGATTGATCTGGGTAAGTAACGGTTTCATCATTATTATCAGCTCATTAAACGTCCCCACCGAAGAGCACGAGCCTACCCGTGTAGGGTGATTAGGCCTTAGTCGTCCACGCGGGCCCAGTGCGGGTTGGCCGACTTCATGCATAACCTGTGAATCTCTTCGCAGGCGTGCGCGGGTTTCCTCACGATGTTTTCCATCACCGTAAGAGCGTCGACTAACATACATATAATATCGAAAATTCGAAAACATATTGGTACGTGGTGGGATTTGAACCACATCTCTCCCGGACACCGACGCTCTTTAGTTAAGGTATATTAAATAAATAAATATCCACTGATATTCGCACAGCGCCATCTGTCCTGAACTAAGCATTTAATCTGTAATATAGTTACTAAACAACGTATAAACACTTATATACATTTTTGTAAATACATATTAAATAAAAGTTACTCCTTATAACATTAGCTACCGGCCCATAAAACTTCCGTCAAAATCGGTCCAACCATTAGCCGGAACAAACAGATAAAGATAAAAAATAGTAAAACACTGTTATTTCAATATAATTATTTCAACCTATGTGAAATTTAAGCTTGTTATGTATATTTATTACTTTTGAATATTTTTTGATTTGAATACAAAAAATGGACACAAAAATTTGATTTTATTTGTTTTAGATTAAGTTGTTAATTAATTAACCATGTGGTATTTCCAGGTGCGTTAACAAGTGCCGAGAGGTTGACCCGTTTGGGTGTGGTATTGAGTGGTATGGGTTGTCCACCACGGGTTGGGTGCACTTGTCTCCATGGTGCCACAGTGGGAGTGCTGCCATCTATCGTCGTGAACGCAGTACTGTGCGCTGAAAATGTCGAGTTGTTTGTCAATGCGGCGGATAGGAGAGACGGTATGAATCAATGATGTTAAAATGTTTGTGATATGCACACAAAACAACTGAAATTAGTGTTCCGAATCATAATAAATATCCACTGACATTCACACAGCGCCATCTAGCCCCAAGTTGGCGTCAAGCCTGTAGTATGAGTACTACACAACGGATAAACATACTTATATTTATTTTTTTAGAAATACATAAATATTATACATAGAAAACACCCAGACCATTACAATAAGACATGTTCATGCACACAAATGTTTGACCGAACCCGGAACCCTTGGTGTAATAGACGACGTCTTACCCGATACACAAAATCGGTCATCAATGCAGCGACAGCACACATACACATATTTCGAATGAGCGTACATTTACTGTAATAAGTTATCCGAAATAAACGTTTTATTAATATTATTTACAAAGAGCGTAACTTAACTGTATTCTCTTTGGCGGTTCGTTTTTGAGGCACAGGTGGCATATATATATATACCTTTATATTTTTTTATGTTATAAGTGTACAGAACGGTCTGGACGCTCACCTGATGGTAAGTGATACGCCTGACCATGACAGAGCGGCATTAAAGAGACCAACAACTGACAGACAGTTATTATCCTCCATCAATGCCGCACTGCGCCCGACACCCGAGACAACAGATGTTAGATCTCTTTTATCCGGTAATTTCATTATCTCCAGTGCCCTCATCCCGAAACACAAAAGTGTATACCACTCGTGTTTCACGGGACGATATCTGGCACTGCGGTGGTACCTACCTAGACGACTCAGTATCGAGTCTACCACCTAGTACAGAATATCATTGGTATGAAAATGTTTTGTTTGTTTCATTCTTAGATAAACCATAAACTAACAAGATCACGAAGAAATGTCAACCAAAAAATGTCCGCTTGACACATACGTTGACTTATTGTTATATTAATGACAAAATTTTAAATTATTATTAAAATTTTATTTAATAATAATAATAAGTTATTTAAATTTTAACCTTAATTAGTCATTAAAAGGGTACAAAAGGGTAGAGCGTCGGTGGCTCAATGGTGTAGACTGTTGCCTTTCTACCGAGAGGGCTGTGGTTCAAATCCCGACACGTACCAATGTGTTTTCGAATTTTCGAAAATATATGTACGTTATCCGACGCTCTTACGGTGAAGGAAAACATCGTGAGGAAACCTTCATGCACGCCTGCGAAGAGATTCGAAGGTTGTGTGTGAAGTCGTTCAATCCGCACTGGGCCCGCGTGGACGACTAAGGCCTAATCACCCTATACGGGTAGGCTCGTGCCCCTCGGTGGGGACGTTTAATGAGCTGATGATGAAAAGGGTACAAAATCAAAAGCACAAGCACTATGGCATGTAGCGAGCGACGTGATAATGAATGAAAATGGTGCTCAACTGATGCGATGGGTAAAATTTTGCCGCGGACACTTTATGAGTGAGTTTGTGCTTCTAGTACGTTGATTGTTTATTTAAGGCCATTATATATATTATCACTCGTATAATTACCACATTGATGGAAATAAATGATAAAATTCGATTTATTTTTTACTAGGTCGTTTATACATGTATACTTTTTAAACATACACACAGCAGCATATACTGAGGCAGTGTCCATTTGACTAAAGTATTACACTTTTTTGTTTCGTGTTTAATGTTGTTTTAATACTTATTTATTGTATGTTTGTTTATTTTATGTTATAATCTGCCTTTAAATTGTTATTTTTCTGTTCATGTGTAGTACCTTTGGTCAATAAATCTTTTTCTTTCTTTCTTTCTTTCTTTAGGTGGTAGACTCGATCCTGAGTTGTCTAGGTACCACCGCAGTGCCAGATATCATCCCGGGAAACAGGAGTGTTATGCACTTTTGTGTTTCGGGATGAGGGCACTGTAGTGAAATTACCGGGTATAAAAGACCTAACATCTGTTGCACCGGGTGACGGGTGCAGTGCGGCGTTGATGGAGAATAATAACTGTCTATCAGTTGTTGGTCTCCTTCAGTGCCGCTCTGTCATGGTCTGGCGTATCACTTACCATCAGGTGAGCGTCCAGACCGTCCACTTATAACATAAAAAAAATGTCTTTGATTTAACAGAAATAAGAGAGATCAAATCGAAATTCAACAAGACGTCGGACCACGCGGCTTTATGTGCGATCCAAGATAAGTACGAGCTGATCGCAAAGGAACAAGGCTGGGGCAAAGCGGAGGAATGGTGCAACAATTACGGCTTGAAGAAGGAGAGACTGCGGTTTGTTATGTGTAAGTGTTATTTGGATAATTATAATAATATATCTTTATTGACAAATAAAAAGCATACACAGTACATCCAAAATCAACAAATAAATAAAACTCAAAAAAATATATAATAAGAATGATCAGAAAATATCAAGGAAAATGGAGGTAGAAATATTTTCTAGTGATCTTGGGCATATGAATAAATAATTATATACCGACACACACACAGCGCCATCTTGTCCTAAACTAAGCATTTAGCCTGTAATATGGGCACTAAACAACGGATAAACATACTTATATACATTTTTTAAGTACATATTATACATATAAGGGATCGGTCCGCGTGGAAATCATTAGGGGAGGCCTTCGTTCAGCAGTGGACTTTCTAGGTTGTAATGATGATGATGATACATATAAAACACCCAGACCATTACAAACAGACATGTTCATGCACAATGTTTGTACTGCCCGGGGATCGAACCCGGTACCCTTGGTGTAAGAGCCGACGTCTCAACCATTACAAATGGGTCGTCGAATAATTAACTAGGTGCACAAACACGAAGATCAACATATAAATGTCCAAGCCGCTTGACACATACGTGTCGCAGAACCGATGTTCGTTGGAGCAGAAGAGTTCTGGAGTGGAGACCGCGTCACGGCAAGTGAATCGTTGGATCGAAGGACCGACGACTTGCGAAAGGTCGCTGGTGGAGGCTGGATAAGGAAAGCGGAGGACCGGGATATCTGGCGCATTTTTTTTTATTTTACGAAGTAATACGACGGTCAGGATATATATTACAAAGTAAATATAATATAATATAAAACGCATGTCTAGAAATTATAACAAAATCTGTAAGATGATGCCTGAGCTAGATACACTTTCATAGCCTCCCGAAATTATTAAACTTATAAATAAATGTGATACAGTGCCAGCTCTTTATGTTAATTGAAGTGATTTTAATTTAGTTTTGATTTTAGTTTTTATTTTCTCTTTTTTATAGTTTATATTGTTTGCTTTAGTAAATATTTAAAAAATAAGCAAGATGTGATAACTTATTGTTTCTGAGGATGATTAGATAAGTAGTTTATAAGGACGTATTATACATTTAAATTTACTGTACCTCATGTAAGTAATCCAAAGAAATAAATAAATAAATAGGACGGTCAGGACGCTCGCCTGATGGTAAATGATACGCCTGACCATGACAGTGCGGCATAGAGTGAGACCAACAACTGATAGACAGTTATTATTCACCATCAACGCCGCACTGCCCCCGTCACCCGAGACAACAGATGTTAGGTCTCTTATACCCACTAGTTATTAATTTGGGGGAGACCGAATGTCCTGAGGAGAACTGCGATAAGTTGAATGGTAGGGGACAATTATCCCTAGCAAGTCTTTAACCTTTTACAATTTGTACTTACAGCACTATCCAATCTCTATATGGAGCAAATGTTGAAATCCGGTTTTATCGAGCCGAATCCGGATCCGGACCAATTGAACCGGTTCTCAGCGGATTCTGGTTTGTTAGCGGCCATGTTGGTGGCAGGGGTCAACGCCCTCGTCGTAACCAGGAGACACGTGAAGACTAAAGGGAAACTCAACACTGTTTCGGAGTTGTTTACAAGGTAATTTGTTATTTATAAATACATAAATATCCACTGACATTCACACAGCGCCATCTAGCCCCAAGTTAAGCGTGAAGCCTGTATTATGGGTACTAAACAACGGATAAGTATACTTATATACTTTTTTTTGTAAATACATACATATTATACATAGAAAACACCCAGACTATTAATTAACAACACAAAAACAGACATGTTCACACAAATGTTTGTACTGCCCGGGGACGAACGCGGAACCCTTAGCATTGCAGTCGAAGTCTTAACTCAATAATGTCAAATAATGAAATGAATATTTAAGTGTTTTGTATATCTTTTAACTTAATTGTATATTGTTCCAGTAAAGGCGAACGAGTTCACGTTGGCAGTGAAAGCGTGAACTATGGTATAGCGAAGAACTCCTCAGCTGCAATACTGGCTTACTACAGCGGTATGCATTCCGCTGAACGGAGAGCTTTGGTGATATACAAAACGAGTTTATTACCGCCCATCACACCGATCATATTCTCAAAGGGCGAATTGAGATGCGAAGTGCAGGTAATTTGTTAGTCATTTTTTTTATTTTTCTTTCCTCTTTTACGTTATAAAGTAAAAGGGAGAGATTTTTTTTTAACCTGTATCATCGTCATCATCATATCCGTGATCCGAGATAAAAATCCGTGGTTTTGAGTTTTCTTGAGTGCTTCTTTCTCAACAGGCCAAACCACTGAAGCGCTTTTTTTTTTCAAAGCATCAAAGCTCATATTTTTAGTTTAGTATTTTAATCGTTTTTTATTATATTTTTGTATATTTTTTGACGTTCATAAGTGCTTTTTGTAAGCCTAATTTGAAATAAATGTTTTTGACTTTGACTTTGATATCAACCACATGTTGTCCACTGCTGAACATAGGCCTCCCCCAATAACTTCCACTCCAAACGGCCGGAAGCTATCTGCATGTAAATAAATTTATATCTGCTATATTTAACCTGTATGATAAATAATAATAAAATAGATATCCACTGATATTCACACAGCGCCATCTAGCCCCAAGTTAAGCGTGAAGCCTGTATAAACATACTTATATATTTTTTTGTAAATGCATACAAAGAAAACACCCAGATCATTACAAACATGCATGTTGCATGTTCATGCACACAAACGTTTGTTCTGCCCGGGAATCGAACCCGGAACCCTTGGTGTAGCAGCCGACGTCTCAACCGCTACAGCAAATGGGTCGTCAAAAATAAAGATAAAATTGAATAATAAGTAACCGTTTGAACGTAGCACGCACGTAGACAATATATTAATGTATTGTGTGTTGTGAGTTTCCACTCGTGCTGCGAACGACCGCTTAACATTATAGTTCATTATTTCGATTCAGATAATTGAATAGAGCGACGGTGGCTCATTGCCTTCCGATCTGGAGGGTGTAGGTTCAAATCTCGCCATGTACCAATGTCTTTCGAATTTTCTAAATTGTATGTACTTTTATCCGACGCTCTTACGGTGAAACAGCGTGAGTAAAACCCGCGCACGCCTGCGAAGAGATTCAAAGGTTGTGTCGTGAAATCGTCTAACCCGCACTGGGCCCGCGTGGACGACTAAGGCCAATCACCCTATACGGGTAGGCTCGTGCCCCTCGGTGGGGACGTTTAATGAGCTGATGATGATGAAATATATATATATTTATAGTAAAAAAACACTTGGTTTCCTAATATTCAATTATTATAATTACTTTTTCGTAAAAAATAAAATAATAATCAGGTCACTTTGTTCCAGGATGAAGATAATGAAATAACTGTATTATCTTTACCGAGACATAACATTAGTGTACATATTAATTCTAGGTAAGTGTCTTAACTATAAGTATTTATACTTAAATTTATGTTATAAAGTACAGGACGGTCAGGACGCTCACCGGATGGTAAGTGACACGCCTGACCATGAGCAGAATTGATTGAGACCAACACTGATGGACAGTTATTATTCTCACAACCCAAGACAACAGATGTTAGGTCTCTTATACCCGGTAATTTTACTAGCTACAGTACCCATTCCGGAACACGGAAGTGAAAAACACTTCTACTTCAAGGGACGATATCTGACTTAAGACAAAAGTCTATGAGCAGGCGTTTACCGTGCTAACATACGCAGCTGAGACATGGACACTGACTGCGGGATTGGTTCACAAGTTCAAAGTCACTCAACGCGCAATGGAGCGAGCTATGCTTGAAGTCTCCCTTAGGGATAAGATCAGAAATGATTTAATCCGTAAGAGAACTAAAGTTACCGACATAGCCTGTGAGTTCTGGAGTGGAGACCACGCCTTGGCAAGCGTAGCGTAGAACGCCCTCCGGCCCGATGGACCGACGACTTGCGGGCGGTCGCTGGTGGAAGCTGGATGAGAAAAGCGGAGGACCGGGATATCTGGCGCAAAATGGGGGAGACCTATGTCCAGCAGTGGACTGCGATAGGTTGAATAGATAGATCGTAAAAGTGGAATTAAGGCCGGTAAACCGTCTGCTCGTCAATAATCAAAACATTTTCAATTTACAGTGAAGCGTCAGCAATAAGGAAAGTCCGTGAAATGTATTGGAGCACATTTGAGTATATGACGCAGAGGTCGATGGATCGGTCGCGGTATGATGACGTCATAGCGTCAGCGGATTTTCGCGCTCGTTTATCTTCCGTACTCGCTAAGATGATACGCTGTGATAATAGATAATAAATTGTTTAATTGACTTTTTGTTTTTTTTCTCTCAGTAAATGTCAGGACCTGGGGGGTTACCGCAATCCCTTAATAGAGTATTAGTATAATGATACGTCAGCATTTTTGTACTAGAAAAGACGAAGTTATTGTAACAATGTTTTAAAAGATGGCGGTAACGCCCAGGCCTTTATGGGCTGATGATAGATTAATTTAACCCTTTAACCCAAAGGTTGTATTGACCATAGTCGTCGAAGAAAGAGGAATGATTTATACATTTGTAGGAAATTAAAAAAAATATTTGAAGATTACCCGCGCTAATTAATGTTTTTTGTATATACTAATTTTAATAAAAGGCCTCTTTTGAACCTTGTCATAATAGGGTAGTAAATAGGTACTAAATATCTATATTTATAAAGTTTATAAACCCTTACATGTTTATTTGCGAAATGTCGAAACATTATAATGGCGGGACCAGTGTTTTATTGCAACAGCACAAAACCCGTTGTACCTAGACACATTTTTTACGCATTTTTCAGGAGTACTAATAAGGTACTATAATATTCATAAAACTTATCGCAGGTTATAACGTTATAATGGCGGGACCAGACTGTTTTAATATAACTTTGAAATAGAAGAGGTACCTACTCATTTTTTACGAAAGGTACCAAATAGTACTTATTCAGTACTAAACACCGCAACATGAAAAAATAGAATCCAGGATCTGGTCTCGCCATTATAATACTTACCACCAAAATTAACTTAGCATCGCATTTTAATATTTATATGACTCGTTTCCTGTTAAGAATTAAAAATAAAAATTTTGTACACACCCACTGAGCCCATCTGCACATTCCTGGAACAACTCTGTGGTTACATATTCTTCATAAAAGTTGGGGAAATACACATGTTCGGGTAAGGTGAAGTTTATACCTAAGTCAGGTAGGTATTTTGGTGACGCCATTTAAATTTGTACTACGTGCATTTGTGGGAAAACCCATATTATGTTTATTCTAAATAAATTATTTATAGAAACGAGTTTGGACAGCGTAAGTATTGAAAGGTAATCATTAGGTTACTAAGATAATATATTAACTTATAATTATTTAATTACCTACTCTCTAAATTATTTCTTTTTGATGACTCATCTTGTCACGTCGGCAATTACGTAAAGGGTTCCAGGTTTGATTCCCGGGTAGTACAAATATTTATGTGCGTGAATATGTCTGTTTGTATTTGTCTGTATGTTTATACCTCTTTTTTTGTAAACCCTAATGGACATTTACTATTAATTTTAAAAAGTATAGGTTTAAGTAGTTTCTCCTTTGTTGATTACAGACTAATACTTAGTTTGGGGCTACATGGCGCTGTGTGAATGTTACTGTTGGCCGCGGATGGCCTTTACACTTCACAGCTTCACCGAAGAGAAATAGTGGTCACTACAATTCCAACTTTATCTATAGGATTGCAGTAGGCGAAATCATGCAACCAATTAGTTTCTACTCAAACGAAATTGAATTTATTTTAGAAACGATTTTAGAAACGACTTGTAACGAGTATCCAATGAATTTATATTTCTCTTCTCTTCAACTTATCGTCCTCTGCGGGGCGTAGATCTCCCTAAATTGGTGCCAGATAACCTGGCTTTCCTCATCCAGCATATACCGGTGATCTTTCGCAAATCATTCGGAAATCGATATGACAAAGTATAATAATATAAAAAAATGCATTCCCTGATTCCTGAACGGCCAAAATAATAAATATTGAAACCATCTGACTTTGATTGTCAAAATCATATGGTCAGGTCAACAATTCAAATTCAATGAACCGTTGTTTTATTATAAAGCAGTTTATCGTTAAGTTTTCGATTGGTCACAGAAAATACCTAAATAGTTGAAGTATAAACAAAAACCGGATAAAATAAATACGCTATTGGAGACGACAACTTACAAAGCGCTGCGACGAGCTACAAACCGGTCCGTTTTCCTTGTTGGCTCATTCCGCCGCGAACTCATCGACCTATGGCCCGCGCCACAACAAATACGTGATATTGATAAAATAAGTGGCAACGTGTATTTTTAATAACAACCATTTCGCTGTATAGTGGCATTAAAATAATCTAATATGAAAGTGTTAAAGTTCGTGATATTAATATTTGCATTATGTGAAGGACAGTCACCAGTTCAACCACCGGAGGCTGCGTCGGCCGCACCCACTCTTCCACAACGCCTGCACAATGGATTGACAGAAAAAATTGGTAACTTCTCCGTAGAGCTTTTGTACCACACGTCGAAAGTTCAACCTAAACAGAAGAACTTGATCATCTCACCAATAACCGTGTGGACGGTGCTCGCAGTCACAGCGGAGGGGGCTAGCGGTAATACTTTGTTCCAAATCGATAATGTAATTAGAGTGAGATCGAAAAATCGCATTTCAACCAGAACAGACTTTGGTAGCATTGCAAAATGGCTGCAAGTCAAAACAACGACTGTGGATTTGGCGAAAATAAATGCAATGTTCGTGGACGAGACACGTCTACCTTACCCTGACTTTAGAGAACTAGCAAAGACCTACTATGACACAGATATGGTAACTTTGAACTTTAAAAAGCCTGAAGAGGCCGCCAGCTTGGTAAACAGGGTAATATCCAATGTTACTCATGGAAAAATACCTAAATTAATTGACAGCAATGCTTTCATGGAATCTCAAATGGTTTTGACGAGTGCTCTTTATTTCAAGGGCCAGTGGACATTACCGTTTAACACAAGTAGTACAACTAAGCTACCTTTCTTTAGTAGTGATGGTAAAAAAATTGGAGAGGTCAATATGATGTACAACAGGCATACTTTCCCTTTTGCGAACATCCAGGAATTGCAAGCTCGAGTTATAGAACTACCGTATGGAAGTGAGAATAGGCTGTCCATGCTTATAATGTTGCCTCACCCAGGAGTGTCGTTAGAGAACATGTTTTTGAATTTCAATAATGCCACATTAGACAGAGTATTTGAAGAATTAAGAATATCCAGAGAGGATTATGGGGATGACGAAGTAGATTGCTTTATTCCCAGGTTTAAGATTGAGTCCAATATTGACTTGACACCTATACTAAGAGAAAGGCTCGGTATTGAAGATCTGTTTGATGCAACAAAAGCTAGATTACCATTAATGGCACGTACACCTCTCTATATATCTAAGATAATACATAAAGCTGAGATCGAGGTGACCGAAGAAGGTACAGTAGCTAGTGGCGTAACAGCTGCAGAGTTTAGCAACCGTTTTGGTGTCATACGATTTGAAGCGAACCGTCCATTTACATATATGATTGTTGAGAGAGTAACAAATACTATTGTATTTGGTGGTTTCTATCAAGAACCATCTTTGTACTGAGGTGATAATAGGTACATGTACTATGGTTTTTATTTTCTGTAAATAATTATTCAAATAAAATTGTTACTGCCCAAGTGTTGATTCAAGTTTCGTTTACCGTGCAAATTTAATTGAAACATTGAGAAAACATGTTTTTAATCATAATATTTCCTTTACAATCTTTTTCTAACTAGGTTTTGTGAAGTAGAAATTGGTTTATAAAATGACCATGACAATGACCACCAAAAACAAAAACCCTTAAAAATTTAATACTTAAAGTCATCATAAAAAATTACATTCATGAATACTTACAATTTATTTACAAATCAAACAATTAAATATTTGTTTTATCTTATTACCTACACAGCTTAAGTAATTATATTTGTTTACAATAAAATTTGTGTTACAGCTAAATATGACAGTTAGTAATTCCGTGAAAAACCTAAATGACAACTTTTTTGGAAATGAATGTTCTGTCATTTTTATTAGAATTGTGAATTCGCCTTAGTGAATCATTGTCAATTTAAAACCCTATTTGTAATTTCCAGAATGTTATGTTAGTTTCAATCGTAAATTTATTTATAATCGCTTTCAATGTTTGCTGTCCACTGCTGCACATAGGTCTCCCCCAATTGGTGTCGAGTATAGTGATATTCGTTTTCTCATATAACTTCCACTAGCAATATATTGCAAGTCAGTCCCTTGGGCCGAATGGCTTCCAAAATAATCTTTGTTAAGATGTGGTTATTGAGGTCGTCACTCCAAACGATATTCTATATATATGTCGCAGGAAAATGAAGTTATTAGAGATTTCACGAAATTCCTAGGGATACCACGAAATCACGGTAGATGACGAATATTTTCATTTCTTACCTCTTCTTACTTACAAATGTCAGGGATATGACAAAATACTAAAATAAATAAAGTGATATGTCGTTTCACTAAACTCAATCTAGTGAATGGTAAGAAATGTGAATTTTAACAAATAAAAATGGAGCCTAAAATTTTAGACTTCAAAAAGAACCTATTCAACTACATCTTTAAAAACTATAAAAATGGAAAATCTTGATATTTATCCAAGTCGTTGCCCTGCGATTTGTGGCCCCTTGAATCACATAAGACATTTTGTTTCTAGCAAATACATCTTTTAGTTTTACACTGGACCTTCGATTTTTCACAATTACATTTTTTAAAACTTTGCCCGCCAATATTTTTTATTTCTATAGTATTAGAAATAAAAAAAATTTTGGCGGGCAAAAAAATTTTTTGGATGAATTTTGTATTTTTGGAATGGATGGATCATCATTTGGAATATCAAACAAAAAAGTGGCATTGAAATTTACATCACCAAATTTATTTAAAGAAGCAGATTTCATCTTCTCTGCACAGGTCGCTTGATTTGTATAAGCTTTGTTTCTTACTTCTATTCTTATTTTTTCTTAAGAAACGAAAAACAGACCATTTTTGACCCATAGCCTTCATCTTCTACTTTGTCGCCACAAATAGCTTGAATACAACTTTGACATGAATGGCCACCATCGTATTCATTGCTACATACCTGGCAAATCAACGTTTGTACAATATTCTTATCTACTGAACATACTGCTTGCACGCTCTTGACTTCTTGTGTGTTTTCTTCATTCAAAACTTCTTCTTTACGCATTTGTCTCGCTCCCACTAGTGTCTGTGTGGACAAGGGAGAGCAAAAGAGATGTTAGCTCAATTTTATTTGACAGTGTTCATTTTTCTGACATTTCACTAGATTCAGTCTCGTAAAACGACATATCCCTAATATTTGTAGTAAGAAGACATAAGAAACGAAAATTTCATCATTTACCGTGATTTCGTGGTATCCCTACGGATTTCGTGAAATCTCTAATATCTTCATTTCCCTGCGACATAATAAAGGTAGATACGCCATCCGCCAACGAAACGCCGAAGAGAGTAGATTGTATTCTTTTGTTTAGGTAAATGTGATCGAAATTCGAAATATGTGTATGTGTGCTGTCACCGCATTCGGAACACTTTTTTCCATTGTTTTGTGAGCATATCACGAATCCATACTTTTTTACATCATCGGTCACTCCGTAACTAGTCTGCTCTTACGGTTATATTGATACTAAAATTGTATCGTGCAGTGAAGTGTTCAGTACTTACAATTCCATTAAGGATACTCAAAGACATTCGTAAATGTCGTTACTGCATTTAGTAGTTGCGGGTGAATTGTATCATCATCATGCCCACATAATGTCCACTGCTGAACATAATTACCCAGTAATTTCCACGCCAACCGGTCAGAAGCTATCTGCCTTCCACGGCCACCCGTAATTCCTTAGGTCATCTGTCCATCTTGTGGACGGCCGTCTCATGCTGCGCTTACCGATACGTGGTCTCCATTCGAAAACCGTTCGGCCCCAACGGTTTTTCGGACTATGTGAATCGTATGTTACAATAAAATGGCCTTGTGGTTAAAACGACAATATTTCCTCTAAATTTTATTCGTGTAGCAATAAACCTTGATATAATAAGCTAAAGTTTCACTCAGTATTTTTCAAAGAAAAAAACATTTTATTTAATAGCTATAATTAGGTAAAGATGTATTCAAATATATTGTACCAATATAGATTTGAAGCTTTAGCTGAGTTAGCAATGCATACTAACTAAATAGCTATTATATACCGTGTAATATTGCAATATTACACGGTCTGGTGATAGTATCAGACCGAGTAATATATATAGAGATAGGTACCTATATAGATCTGAGATTATAGTTCATATATTTTTAAAATATTTTTTCACTTCACTAGATAAGTTAATTCACGCTCACAATTTAACCTTGTACACTGACATTATAAAATCGTTTACAGCAGAAAGATCAGAAGTCATCCATTTATTTGTTTTTATTATAATGAGACTCTTATTAGTGGATCCTAGGTGTTCGTAATAGGGCGCATTTTTGAATGGAGCATTTATATCTTGGATAAATATGCTTCTTATACTAACGTATAATTGTGCAACAACTGACTGAAGTAACTAATAATAATAATTTCCTTATAATAAAAAAATAACATATGCAATTGCTTACAGTGTCACTGCTTCGTTTTTGTGAGAGAGATTCTAGCATCTCATTTATTACGATAATAATGTTTTGGTTAAAACTTTATGCTTCATGTGCATTGTCGTGATATCACTTCATATTATTTCTGATATCCTTAAAGTGTGAGCAGTAAGCAAGAATAAGTAAGAAACCTTTTGGACGAATACAAAACTACTTTGTACTAAATTCTGACCTTTGTAAGCCGTTAGTCCTTAATATATGAATGTATACTACCCACCTAAATACTAGGTACCAACTTAGGTACAAAGAAGATAATAAGAATGTGTCCCCATTCTTTCATTAATATTTATTTATAAAATTTTACTAAAAACTGCCTAGTCATTTTTGTTTTGACTATAAATGAATTTGGTAATAAGTAATGAATTTGTGTCGGGATGACAATATAAATGGATATAACGAATACAATTATAATAATAGAGAAAGCTGTAAGTTTAAATATTTCGAAATTTTATTGGACAAATCGGAGAATATTACAAACTTGTGATTACACTGCTAAGCGTTGTCGTGTGACAAATAAATTTTAAGTATTCGAGCGATTTTGTGATATTTATGCTAAGTCTAGTGTCACAAATTAATACAAAATTTTGCGACGCAGAACTTGTTTGAGTATTTGTAAATGTCATACATGAGATTTTCTCTCCACTTTAAATGTTGTCATTGTAATATAATCATTTCGTTTTTTTATATTTTATTATTAAAGGAATTATCTACAAATAAATTGACTGTCACAAACTTCTGGAATGTGTGAAATTATTGTGATATAAATGTGCCTTAGATATTAAGTGCGTATATATTAGAAATAAATCCTCAAATATTGAACCTAAAATGACTTGTTATTGACTGATGTTATACTTGTTCCAATATTTCCAAGATAGTCTAATAATGAGCTATGAGAAAACAAATGTGTGCGCGGATGTACTTACATTTCAACCCTTAGGTACATTAAAGATATTATTACTTTTAACATACCTTGTGAACTCTAAGAATCGTCAACCACATAAGGTCCGAACTGCACTACACTTAGGTACCTACAGGTATTGTTAGATTTATAACTTAAATTTATCCATTTATGTATTGATACATAAATTCTTCAAGTTTACTAAGTATTAAACTAATTCATAGTAAAACAACGATTATACGTCAATACTGGTGTACTTATTTTTGTAAACATTCAAAAAAAATATGTACCTAGAATCGTACATAAGTTCATGCACACGTGTTTTTACCGCAAAGGGATGGTACCTTAAGTGTAGAAGCTTACGTTTCCATCATAATAGCACATCGGTCGTCAAGGTATATACTTATACTCGTATTATGTACAGAAACTATGACCTCCGTAATCGTCATGAAATAATAACTAAACCATGCAAGTTTATTATAATTATGTTCCTGTATATCTAGACTACGCAACAGATTTGCAATCTGCTGTTTATCTTTTGTTTACAATTAAAATCAAATCTAATATTTATTAACATACAAGTTTATTATACCTACCTCCTTATAGCATTATAGAACTTATTATAATATAAATAAATATTTAATAACATACATCCAGCGCCATCTAGTCCCAAATTAAGCATTCAGCATATTTATATTCATTTTTTTTGTAAATACATATTATACATAGAAAACACTCAGACCAATACAACCAGACCTGTTCATGCACACAAATGTTTGTACTGCCCGGGGATCGAAGAGCCCTTTGGGTACGAGCCGACGCCTCAACCATTACCCCAAATAGGTCGTCAAATATATACATGTTTATAAACCAAAATTCCTGTATGTAGATGAAATGAAATTAAACTAATATTAAATAAATAAAATATTATTTCGTTCTGAAGCGGGGTCCATAATATTCTTTTACAACTTAATTAAGTACCTACTTATACCTATGTTGATGTAATATTATGGATATGAAATATTTTTTATTATAGCTTTATAAAATTTATTGTCTAATGCAAACATAGATAGGTACTTGATATTATTCCCTATACCTAATATAATTTCTCTGTGCTAATAGTCATTTTGAAAATTACCAAGTTTATGTTTTTACTGCTACATGGCATGGACGTAAAAAATACGGAGGGAGTGTAAATTGTTATATAATTGTTATTATAACTTAAAATGTGTCCACGAACCGAAATGACAGCGGATGTCTATGATGTAATTTTGACATATATAAATATATCCACTGACATTCATACAGTATATATTTTACATCCAACTAAAGTTTTAGTTATTATTCTGAGGGTCATGCCCTTCTTTAGACTTTTTTCCTTACATTATCAATGACTGTTGACAGATGCGCGCCATATGTCTTTATATTTTGTGGGTTCCCATACAAAACTGGCGAAATTTGTCACACTTTAATGTAAGCGAGACTCGTCCCATATTTTTTTATAGCGTCCGATGTCTGCTTCATAATAAAAAAATTTTTGCCGTCATAATAACAAGCTTGTGGAAGGCCTGTTATAAAAATAACAGGAAAACTGTGCAATCGGTCGAGTTACTGTTGGGAATACGCAATAATGATTCACTCAATTATGTATTTAGCAATTTAGTTCTTGTTACATTATAAGAGAGACTAATTTCAATTGGTATTAATCATAATGGCAAATCGTTTAATGGGAATTAAGTTTTAATTATTGTCAGTGTAACAGTATTAGTTTTGAAGCGAACATTTTATTTAGATTTGCTTTGTATTCCATTATATTCAAAAGGCAATTTTGAAAGTGTTGTATGTTTGAGATTGACGTCTGAAGCGATTTAATAAATTTTGTATTAGAAACCTACCGTAAGATTAATAATTATATTAACTGTCAGTGGCTCGATGGTGTGGAATCGTCAGTGGCTCATTGTGGTGGACTGTTGCCCTCTCACCGGAGGGCTGAGGTTCAAATCCGCGCCCTACAAATGTGTTGCGAATTTTCGCAAAATATATGTACGTTATCACGCTCTTACAGTGAGAAAAAATCATGAGGAACCTGAGCACGCCTGCGAAGAGATTCAAAGGTCGTGTGTGAAGTCGTCCAACCCGCACTGGCCCGCGGTGGGCGACTAAGGGCTAATTATCCTATAGCGGGTTGGCTCGTGCGCTGGGTGGGGATTTTCATGAGATGATGATGATACTATTGAGCATATCATAATGTCTCAGGCTCGTATTGTAGATCGAGACTTACGTATTTACTTGATTGGGTATTTGAACACTAAATGTTGACGCACTTTTTATGACGTCAGACAGTTTCATATATTTGTTATAGATAATTGGAAACGTGCGTCATTGCTCACTAACATCATTGACCTATATTTATTGGTTTAGTGTATTCAATAATTTACTGATATACGGAAGCGAAACGTGGTCGCTCACAGGGGCCTCTTGAATAGTACCAAGGTTGCTCAGTCGGCTATGGAGAGGGCTATGTTAGGTGTTCCTACGCGATAATATCCGAAACGAGGATATCCGTAGGAGACTAGGGTGACCGACTAGCCAGAGATTAGCAGTTGAAGTGGCAGTGGGCAGGGCACATAGTGGTAGAACGATGGCGCGATGGGGCGGAAAGGTTTCGAGTGGTCGCCAGTAACGGAAAGCGAAGCGTAGGCGACCTAACAGATGGACGGATGATCTGGTTAAGGTGGCGGGTAGCAGATGGATGTAACTGCAAGGGATGGTCCGCGTGGAAATCATTAGGGAGGCTTCGTTCAGCGTGGACATAATTGGCTGTAATGATGATGATGTGATGTGAGTGTATTCAAAATACAATAATGCAAATAAACAAAAGTGATCAATAAACGACATGTAACTAAAGTGCACTTTTATGAAAATAAAATATTAAGGTTGGTATTTTATTGCGAGTGTTGGACAATACGAATTGGTGCTATTTATTTATCATATAGAGGCGCTATGTGCGTGTGGGGACGGCAGAATAAGAATACATGTGTCCCACCTACTCTTCCGAGGGTGTCGTAGGAGCCGACTAAGGGATCTTATACCGATGGTGGGCAGGGCCATCCTGCGTACTGGTTCACACTGCGGTCACCAACCGCTTGCCCAGCGTGGTGACTACGGGCATTTACCTCAATGAGAAGCGCCACAAAGAATCGGCCCCAGTTCCCGGCAGCCCCACTATTCCCGCCACGGCAGCGGTCGCGGTCACGGTGGGGCGGGGGGTGCGAAGAATCCCCGGGTTACGGTAGGCTGCTACAAACAACTGTCACTGGCTACGTACAATGGGCGTACGATGCGGCTGGACCATCACCTCTCTCGAATTGAAGAAGAGCTAAGTCGTATTAACTGGAGCATACTGGGGTTATCTGAAGTCCGAAGAGAGGGGAGGACACGATGACCCTGGACTCTGGAACACTTGCTCTACTTCCGAGAAGGTGATAGGGTTTCCCAAGGTGGTGTTGGTTTTCTGTTCACAAGTCCCTTGTCAGCAACGTTGTGGAAATCAGTAGTGTGTCGAACCGGGTAGCATACTTGTACTTAAACTCACCGACAGGTACTCCCTGAAGGTGGTACAGGTATATGCGCCGACCTCGTCACACTCTGACGAAGAGGTTGAAGCCGTGTATGAGAGATATCTCCAGAGCATACATGGCACACTTCGACCTTCTACAATGTTGTTATGGGGGACTTCAACGCTAAAGTGGGAGTACAAGAACGCGGCGAATCGAAAATCGGACTTCATGGATTGGGGCGCAGGAATCACAGGGGGCAGATGCTGGTCAACTTCCTCGAAATGGAGGGGCTTTCTTGATGAATTCTTTCTTTAAGAAGAAGCCTCAGAGAAGATGGACCTGGCAGAGCCCGAACACTGTGACAAGGAACGAGATAGATTTTATTATGGCGGATAAGCGACATATATTTAAAGATGTCTCAGTGGTCAACAGGTTTAAAACCGGCAGTGATCACCGACTTGTCCGAGGCACTTTAATATATGTTTTCAGACCGAAAGGTCTCGCTTAATAAAATCTACTCTCAGACCTACGCCGCTCCAAATACACTATGGGTCCGAACAGTTCCAATTGGAACTTCAAAATCGATTCGACTCGCTGGAAACCACTGGCGACGTGGATGAGATAACCGACAACGTGGTGAAGGCGGTGTGTAACTGGGTCGCAGGCATTTCCCGCCGATGAAACGAGCTAAGTCGTCCAAACTTTCTCCCGAAACCCTGGATTTGATGAGGCTGAGACGCGAGATGCCATCTGCTGCTGTTGCTTCGCCGGAATATCAGGCTCTCTCAAGCGGATACGAAAACTCGTTCGCAGGGACCTCCGCTGTTTCAATACAGGTTCATCAAGGACCTTATTGAGCGCAACAGGGGTCCCAAAGTTTTCCAAAAACCACTTGGGAGGAGCCATCTGGTGAGCTTAAGACAGCAGATGGGCAATTGCTCGCGACTCGCCCACAGATCCTGGAAGAGGTTGAGAAATTCTATGGACGACTGTATTCATCGAGCGCTCATCAGCCACAGACCGAGGACACCGAAGATCCACGTGCCCCACTAAGGCGCCATTGTACGCAGATATCCCGGATATTGACGTTAGCGAGATTAGTGCAGCACTGGAGCAACTTAGAAATGGAAGGCCCCGGGTGATGACGGTATTACGACAGAGCTCCTAAAAGCCGGTGGACAACCCGTCCTTAGGGCATTAGTTGAGCTCTTTAATGCGTCATCCACCAGGGAACTACACCGGAGGCGTGGTCCAGAAGCGTCGTCGTCTTATTCTTCAAGAAGGGTGATAAAACTCTCTGAAGAATTATAGACGATAGCGCTTCTGAGCCACGTCTATAAGTTGTTTTCCAGAGTTGTAGCGAACCGTCTCGCCATAAGACTCGACGAATTCCAACCACCGGAGCAGGCTGGGTTTCGAAAAGGCTACAGCACCGTGGACCACATCCATACTGTTCGGCAGCTTATACAGAAGACCGAAGAGTATAACCAGCCGCTGTGTATGGCATTTGTGGACTACGAGAAAGCCTTCGACTCCATTGAAACCTGGGCTGTTCTGGAGGCTCTGCAGCGATGCGGTATCGACTGGCGATATATCGAGGTGATGAAGTGTCTCTCCAACGCAGCGACGATGACCGTTCAGATCCAAGACCAGCGGACAAGACCCATCCAATTGCGTCGTGGTGTGAGACAGGGGGATGTTATATCCCCGAAACTGTTTACAAACGCATTGGAGGATGTCTTCAAGACCCTGGACTGGTCTGAACGAGGCGTCAACGTCAATGGAGAGTATATTTCTCATCTGCGCTTTGCTGACGATATCGTCATCGTTGCAGAGTCATCGGAAGAGCTTGCTGAGATGTTGAATAGCCTAAATGAATCCTCCGACGAGTTGGGCTTGGCATGAATTTGGACAAGACGAAAGTCATGTTCAATGACCATGTCATGCCACAACCGATATGCGTCGATGGCATCCTTCTCGAAGTTGTGCAAGAATACGTTTACTTGGGCCAAACCATCCAACTTGGCCGGCACAATTTCGAGAGGGAAGCTAGTAGGAGGATTCAGTTGGGCTGGGCGGCATTCGGCAAGTTACGTCAGGTCTTCACGTCGACGATTCCGCAATGCTTAAAGACAAAAGTCTTTGAGCAATGCGTCCTACCCGTACTTACATACGCAGCTGAGACATGGACACTGACTGCGGGATTGGTCACAAGTTCAAAGTCACTCAACGCGCAATGGAGCGAGCTATGCTCGGGGTCTCTCTTAGGGATAAGATGCAGAAATGATTTAATCGTAAGAGAACTAAAGTTACAGACATAGCCGCCGGATCAGCAAGTTGAAGTGGCAGTGGGCTGGTCCGTATGTCGCAGAACGCGATGGCGCTTGTTGGAGGCAGACGAGTTCTGGAGTGGAGACCGCGTCTGCGGCAAGCGTAGCGTAGGACGCCCTCCGGCCCGATGGACGACGACTGTGCGAAAGGTCGCTGGTGGAGGCTGATGAGGAAAGCGGAGACCGGGATATCTGGCGCGAAATGGGGGAGACCTATGTCCAGCAGTGGACTGCGATAGGTTGAATAGGATAGAGCGCTATCCCTTTTTCATTCTTCTTAAGTGAAGATCAACTCTTGAGTCTCGTTCTAGAATACAGGCTTAGTTAGTGACCTAAGGTAACTTTCAGATTTCTTATTTGAGCTAGTCAACAAGCAAATTAATAAATACCTATATGAGTATCTATATTTTAGTGTGTGGACTGTTGTAGTGGTGGCTTATTGGTGTGGACTGTTGCCTTCCAATCTGGAGGATGATGATTCAAATCCCGCTACGTACCAAAGTCTTTTCGAAATTATATTTACGTTATCTGACGCTTTGACGGTGAAGGAAAACATCACGAGGAAACCTGCGCACGCCTTCGAAGAGATTCAAAGGTTGTGCGTGAAGTCGTCTAATCCGCATTTTTTATATGAGTGAACCGTACTATTGGTTTGTTTCCCAAATAAATAAACCATTATATTTATTTATATTTATTAGATAAAAAATGTTGCATGTTCATCACATTACCCCTACACTACACTTAATTCGAGCATTCATACAAACACAAACATTCACACACACACACACACACACACACACACACACACGCACTCACTCACACACGCACTCACACAATCACACACACAATCACACACTCACACACATCACACGTAGGTACTCAACACACATTGCTGTAACCTCACATATAATACCTCCTCACATACCTCACATACAATGTTGGTTGCTATCATTATTATTAATGTTTCTTTTTTGTCATTCATTGTATACATTTTGAAGTTATTTATACTGTAAAGACATCGTGGCGATCCTTGGTGGTGGGCCTGGTGACCTGTAACTCAGGTACCTTTTGAGGTACCTTTATCAGGCATCAGTCTCACACAATCTATCATGTTCTTATAATGTCTGTGTCATATGTTTGTGTTGAGAAAAACAAATAAAATATTATTATTATTTTTTTATCAAATGGATCGTGGTCACTCGTCATTGATTCATAACGATATAACATTGGAATAGGGTAAAATAAAATACATACATTTAGTACATTAACTTTATTTTAAATAATATTTTTGGCTGATTATTACATTTTGGCAGTTTTTGACGTAGCTAAAATTTCTGTTATATTGATGTAGGTCTGTTTAATTAAATCTACACTTATAATAAGTTTATCTATAAAGTTTGATAACTGATACAAATTAAGTTAATATTACAGTTTTTATAACATTTAAGTATGTTTATAATTACAGTTTTGGGAAAGCTAGCAACTAAATTAAAACCCATCTTAAGGTAAGTGACTACTTTTGCTTAAACTTATGTGTACAGTTGCTGACTTATGTAAGATTTTTTTAAGTTACGAATACAGGTCTGAATTATAGTCTGCTCACTGAGTAAAGCCTGATTTACCATAATGCCAAAAATAACAAACATTTAATTTATAAATATTACTCTGATATTCGTCGTCGAGCGTCGGTGGCTCAGTGGTGTGGACTGTCGCCTTTTTACCGGGAGGGCTGAGGTTCAAATCCCGACACGTACCATGTATTGTTCGATTTTCGAAATATATGTACGTTATCCGACGCTCTACGGTGAAGGAAACATCGTGAGGAAAACTTCATGACGCCTGCGAAGAGATTCGGAAGGTTGTGTTTGAAGTCGTCCAATCGCACTGGGCCGCGCGTGGACGATAAGGCCTAATCACCCTATACGGGTAGGCTCGTGCTCCTCGGTGGGGACGTTTAATGAGCTGATGATGATGATGATGACTCTGATATTGTGATTCATTATGTTAAAAAAGGGATGTTTTTCTCAAACTTTGTACCCTGTACTAGTATACTCGTAGAAATACTTTATATAGAAATATATAACCTTCGATAGCTTTTAAAATCGAAGTGTATAACTGTCAAATCGGGTTTACTCAGTGGCCTGGCTATAAGTAATTTCAGCTGACTATTGCCAAACTATCGATCGTATTGATATCGCTAGTATCATAGGCCTACTGATAGTACTATAGATGATTTCAACACATGATGAGCGCGGTGGCTTATTGGTGTGGACAGTGGCGTGCACAGCGATGTTGATGACAGCAGAATGTGCGAATAATTGGAAGTCATTTGATATGTCGGCGAATTTCTGAGTTGTCGGAATGCACAGGGTATGCACTGCTTATTTGCATATGGAGTGCGTCATGGCTGTGCACTGTTGCCTTCGATCTTGAGGGTGCAAGTTCAAATTTCCGCTAGATTCAAAGTATTTAGAATTATATGTACGTTTATCTGACGCTCTTACGATGATCCGAAACATCATAAGGCAACTGCGCAGCGCCTACGAAGAGATTCAAGGTTGTGCGTGAAGTCGGCAAGGGCCCGGTGGACGACTAAGGCCTAATCACCCTATATGTTAGCTCGTACCCCTTAGTGGACGTTAATGAGCTTATGATGATGATAGATAATTTTTTAAGGTCAACTTATTAGATAATAACTGTCGATAGTAAGGCAACACAAAACAAAGACCTTTAACACTAAGCTGTATTCTAGAAAGAGACTTAATACTTAAATGAGTTAGAAAGTGATGGTGCTGTTCGTCGTATAGAGCGTTATCTCTTTCTCACCCTACTTAAGTAAGATAGACGCTTAAGTCTTGTTCTAGAATACAGCCTTAATTTACTTACAAACAACATACATACAAACATGTAATCACAAGCCGAACGAACTAACAACTGAGGCCTAGCATTTATGTATAATACCTATATACAATTAATTGACTAGTAATTTTTTATTTTAAAACATAATACATTCAAAGCTGAGGAATGGATATATTGTATCTCGATGGCGCAGTGGTGTAGGTACTGGGGTTGGGATTCATTTCCCGGGTGAGATATTTTATTTGTAGAATAAATAATTTTGTATTGTTTAAATTGTGTTCTTATATACATTTATTATAATAATTTTATAAAGATGAAATTAGTGTGTGGGTTTGTATGTTTGTAACTTCTCCGTCTGAGTATTCAGCGTGAAGAAGTTACAAAAAAAATCACACATCACAAAAATTTTTATGAAACTTCACAACAATATAGCTAACATTTCAGAATAACATGTAGACGTACATTATTTCCTAATTTTAACAAAGATATTTCCCCTCTTGTATAACGATATCGTCCTGTAAAATACGAGTGTCTTGCACTTCTGAGTTTCGGGATGAGGGCACTGTAGCTAGTGAAATTACCGGGTATATGACACCTATACCTATATCAGAGTTGCCACCTGTCCCGATTTTACTGGGACTGTCTCGATTTCGAAGGCATTGTCCCGGGTCCCGGTAGCCTATCGATTTTGTCCCGATTTTCGACAATATGCGATAGAATCAATGAAATAACACAAAAAAAATTGCTGAATTATTAAAATCAGCTCGTAAAAAAAATGAAAAAGTATGGAAAAATTAATCATTTAAATGATTATTTGATTTAGGTGACAAATACAAATCAATGTTTCATTTTCTTAGACTGTGTCATCAATGTCATAATATAAAGATTGGACCTAACTTCGAACGTCACTGATGGATGCTCTATAGTCCCGATTTATTTATTTATTATTTATTTATTTAATTCTTTATTGTACACTGAAATACACAAAAAAAAAAAAAAATTCACCTAAAGGTGGCAACCCTGACCTATATGTGCGGGGAAAGAAAACATCGTAAGGAAACCAGCGCACGCCTGAAAAGAGATTCAAAGGTTATGAAGTCGTCCAACCCGCACTGGGCCCGCGTGGACGACCAAAGCCTATACACCCTTTACTGGTAGGCTCGTGCCCTTTGGGACGTGAAATGAGCTAAATATGATACATTAAACCAGATTTTCCACTACGCCACCTAAAACTTACCACAAATCTTCAATTCTTATACATATCCGCCAACACCTTCTCCATAGGCGTCTGGCCTATTGTTTTCGCGAAGAACTCCTTCTCCAACTGGTGCGGTGAGACTAGACGTAAGAGTGGTAAGAGAAGCAGGAGTCTGCCAAACCTGGCCGGGGCGGTTCCGTGGGCGGTTCTCGCGTGAGTCATCAACATCACTTGGGCTTGGTCTTGGAGATTTTCTATTTGTAGGGGATCCTTTAGGCCTCTGGTTTCTGTTGTGGTAATCGTATTATAAATTAATATGATTGTGTGGGAGTCATAATAATTATGTCGCAGCTTAATAGTTAAATTAGCCATCCAACTGTATGCCTAGACCGATGGCTGTTTGAACAAAAATCACTAGACATTCAACAACTTGGCGTATTGAAAGTTAGCCATTTCGAATTGACTGCAGCGTTAGTAGTCATCAAAAATATGGCGCCACCAGTAAATGTTAATAAATAAATAAATATCCACTGACATTCACACAGCGCCATCTAGCCCCAAGTTAAGCGTGAAGCCTGTATTATAGGTACTAAACAACGGATAAACATGCTTATATACATTTTTTTGTAAATACATAAATATTATACATAGAAAACACCCAGACCATTACAAACAGACATGTGCACACAAATGTTTGTACTGCCCGGGGATCGAACCCGGAACCCTTGGTCGTCATATGTTTGATACCTAACTTTTGCTGTTGTAGTCATTATGCAGTGTTTATATATATGTATATATGTGTTTGTATGTATATACCGCCCAGTGCCGGATTAAGAAAGCGCGGGGCCTGAAGCAAGTTCTTACAAGGGGGGTTAAATGTTTAATTTAATCCAGCCGTTAAATTAAACATTACGTTTAAAAGCTTTACTTATTTTGAGGATCCGTTAAGTAACAGTTTTAGAAATTTTATCTCGTAGAGCCTAAGCCATATAACCTAAGATATTAGCTCTTGAGGCGAGTAAGATAATTTACGCTTCTTTTAAATTTTATTTATAGCGGTCAAACAGGTATTTAATTTTATTTTATTTCTACATTCGTGATAAAATTCTTCGCAGAAGCGTTTATTGCAGTATGGTTTGCTGGAAAGGATGCTCCGCAGCAGTCCCAATTTAAAGATTTTGTGCTCTTAAACTAGAAGAAGAAGTAGGTACATTCTATTGTGAGGTTCATTAATTACTCATTATGCGTAATTGTTTTCACCGTACTAACTAGGTGTCGATACAGAGTCGTCTAGGCCAACACTAGGTGTACCACCGCAGTGGCCGGATATCGTCCCGTGAAACAGGAGTGTTATGCACTTCTGTGTTTCGGGATGAGGGCACTCTTTCTCTCTCTCTCAACCTATCGCAAGTCCACTGCTAGACACGAGGTCTCCCGTTTTGGGGCCTGATCTCCCGGTCTCGCTTCCCTAAATCTCAGCCTCCACCAGCGACCTTCGGCAAAGTCGTAGGTCCATCGGGCCGAGGCGTCCTACGCTCGCTGTTGCGAGACGAGGTCTCCACTTCTCAGAACTCGTCCTGCTCCCACGGCCGAGGTTTCTGCGACATACGTGGAACAGCCCATTGCCCATTTCCAATTGCTGGGAATCTCGGCGGGCTATGTGATAAATTTAGTTTTCTACGGATTAACCAATTCTGATCTTCATCGCTAAGAGACACACCGGCATAAGTTAGTGACAGCTCTGTAGCTGTGAAAATTACCGGGATATAGACAAACTTGCGTTCGGGTGACGGGCGCAAGTGCGGCTTGATGGAGATATATTATAGGAGCTATGTCTATCAGTTGTGGGTCGCGCCTTACACTCACATCAACACATCTGTACTCGTACCGAACACTAGGACAACGACCGGGGATCCGGCGGCGGAGGTGATTCCATCTCACAAGCGTCTCACTGGTCATAATTCCTCCTCGTCCGAGGGACGGACTAATCGAGGTTCGGCCCTAGTGGGCCTTGGGCCGTCTTTTCTTCCTACTTCGATAGGTTCGCGGAAGCGGTCTCGTGCCGGACAGGAGCACTCAGGGCTGACTAGGATGCATTTTTATCGTGAACTCGTTAAGGGATTGCGGCCACAACAAAATAATTGAAAAATAAAATCAGTTGTTTGGTTCCTTTACTGCCCGTCTGTCGTGGCAGACTTCTTACATCTGTGAGCGTCTGTAATTAAAATCCAAACCTGCCAGCTGTCTGCTCGTGATGTATAATGTTTATTTTTACAATGGCTGTCGCAGGCTGAAAATTATGATAAAGTGATACTGACTGGATTTGAAAAGCAGATGGTTTCATGCAAGCGAATTCGGCAGGATTACGAGCGGCTCTGTTATGAGTAGACATTCGCGTGATACGGAGCAGGGCGCTGAGTTGGAAACCGATTTGTAATATTATAGCCTATGAAATGCAGTACTGACTATGTTTATAAATTCCCTGTTTAAATATCTGTTAAAATTCGCTGGTAAATGTTAAAGAGAAAGATAGCAAATGACGAATATTTTTCGATTAAGAGTGTGGTCTTGCATGTATTTCCAAGTACAAATTCTACCTTTTATAAAATACAAAAAAAAATAAAAAAAAAAAAAAAAATCAAAATTTTATTATCATAGCAAAAAATAAAATCATTCAAATTGTGGTGTTTAAGAATTTTTTTTATCCTTCCTCGCCGGAGGGTCTTGGTGTCCCCCGCCATTCTTATTTATATTTAATAATATAAAATTATATAATCGGGAGTTCTTTTACGGGCTTCTTTCTTCAGTATAATCTAAATTTTATTATTTTTTATTATTTATTATCAATTTTTTTTCCTTTATTTAATATCATTTATTTTTTTTTTTATTTAATATTATATTTCCGTCAATCGGTGGGTTACAAACAAAGACAGT
>PQWD01001672.1:0-30232 GCA_019425675.1 Leucinodes orbonalis
TAGAACTGCGTTTTATGTACATTTATGTACATAATATCAGATAGTATTATATGTTTGTCTTAATGATTTTTAATGAGAACAACATATCAACAACCTTAACGCTTCACCCAGTGTATAAGCCAGCTAGATAAAACTAATGAAATGCAACCGAAAATCTAAATATTTGTACTACAATTCCACTTTGACTATACCGAAGTTCATCCTTAGCTGCTCTAGGAACACAAAATAAGTATAGTATGCGGGCGAGCCTCGCAAATGCTGGAATGTATCCTTTGAAAATGCTAGTGGACTTTCTTTGGCTGTGCTCTTGACTAACTTGAACATGCTCTTTACCTCGCCGGTTTTGCATTCATTGCTCTTGTTTTCAGCACGTCTACGGTGAGGGTGGTCGCTTGCTCCCTGGAAGGAAAACATGATTGGTTTACAACATAAGCTTAACCACTATATTCATTTTTGAAATGAATTATCCTACATATTCAATATATAAAAAACAAAATGTGTTGTCGTTTGCCACCATGTTACAAAAAGTTACTGACCATTGATTTGACGATTTCTAATCCTTATTCCATTATCCGGATAGTTGAAGAGAAAGATATTTCTCATAATTTGTCTATTGTCATTATAACTTGATACACATGCTCACACCACACACAAACTCATCACACCTCACGCTGACGTTCACACTGTTATTTGTCAACATGTTCATTAATAATATTAGAGCACTAGCTTTTTCCGCGGTAAAGATTATATTCTCCCGCAGTAAAACATACACTAAAATAGCTTCGTTAAGTCGAAACTATCGAGGCTTAATATTTAATAAACTATTGATAGCATCAATACTATTGCTGCCTATTGCTGAAACTATCATATCGATAGTATAAATGTTTTCAAGGACAACTATCGATAGTTGGGCAACACACTTACAGCTCTCCTAGTAAATAAACTTCTTTCTTTCACATAATGAAACCATAAAAATTGACTAGTTTTGTTAAAAAATGTGAGTGATCATCTAAAACCATTACTTGTATCGCCATTACTATGGACAATGTCTTGCAACACGTACAGATCTCGCCAAACTTTATAGCCGCTCTGAATATAGTCAAAGTGCGCAGGTAGAGTCAGTCAAGTACAAATGTATGAATTTTGTAAATTGCGCATCGTCTTGTGCGAAGTTCGGAGCGGCCAAAAAGTTTGACGAGACCCATATGTTCAGGCGTTTCAAAGTTCAACTAACGCCATCTAGTAGCACTGTGATGAACTTATTTAACTTAACGAGTGAGAGAACATAATAATATTTAATAACAATAAAGGTACTAACGGCTAGCAAACTTGATGTGACGTGGGTGACGACGTTATCACCGAAGTAAACTGTCGAGAGGAGTATTTCCTTGATTTGGTCGTAGAATGACAACTGGCCGATGGTCATGAGCACGGCGCGGCTGCACGTCATCGAAGCGCCCGCCCACAGACGGAGCACCCCCTCTTGGGATGCCACACGCCATAGACCATGGATTGCGTTCTTGTAACTGTTATAGAAAGAAAGAAAGAATATTTATTTCGTGCAAATTAAAGTTTATGTTGGTCCCTAAACTAATATCATCATCGGTCATTAAACGTCCTCATCGAGGGGCACGAGCCTACCCGTTTAGGGTGTCTAGACCGTAGGCCCAGTGCAGGTTGAACGACTTTACGCACAATCTTTGAATCTCTTCGCAGGCGCAGGTTTCCCCACGATGTTTTCCTTCACCGTAAGAGCGTCTGATTTTGCGTCGGATTTGAACTCTGCCCTCCCGATAGGAGGGCAACAGTCCACACCATTAAGACGCCGACGACGGCCGAAAATTCGGTGTAAAATAATATGTTACATAAAATTTTGAAAACTGATTACCTTAATCATCATCATCATCGTCAGTCTATAACTGCAGGGACAGTCCCAACACGTGGGTCTAATGCGAATTCGTGAATATTCACAACTACCTATTCTAAGATAGTAGCTAAGGCTGACGGCTTAAAATGACATCCAAAGCTTAAAATCATCTTTCTTTTGCGGTTTCCCAGTGGTATTCGAACCCACGTCCCTCGGATCACGCAGCAATCTAAACTCAACATACAGACCACTGCAGGCAGCCAGTTTCAACAATCTTCATATTCACAGTGTTTTAAATACAACATAAGAAATAATAGGACACAGATTAATAATTACTTCACCAATCTTATTGCAGTCATGGTGGTAATACTTTTAGCAGTGGTTTTGATCTAAACATTTGTGAATCCATCATAAGTACTAAATGTTCTTCTTGACCTTTTTTACTTTATATTTGGAGGAATTACAAAAAAAAAGAGTTTAATATTACAAAACATAGATAAGATCGGCAACACTTACTTTCTCCTCTGCTCACGTGGCAATTTGACGTCATTTTGCATTCGTACATTGACTAGGTCAGCAGGTTCCCAACAAATCCACCTGCAAAACCGCCCAAACCAGCTAGAAACGCGACATATAAAATGGCATGGAACTGCCCTGAAATAAAAACATTTATCTTAAAAACATACAATAGCCATAATACCACTACAGGTCTATACAACCTAGTAGTACACATTTATTAATTCATTTACATTGTAAACTTGCAGCCAGGGGCCTAAATGTTTTACTGAAATTTATATTACATATTGTTATATATTATAATTATATTACATATGTATTTACAAAAATCAAGTATATAAGTTAAGTATGTTATCCATAGATGTTCAAAATGTTTTAGTTTGGTTGTTAAGTAATTTGAATTATGGACGATTATAGCAATATAAGAGATGCCATATCCAAAGTTGTTGTCCGCTAAACATGGTTTTTAGTTTATATCAAAATAATGTGTCCGTCAGTTAACGACGTTTTGGCTAGTGGACGCAGAATACCAGAAGGCACAGAAATGCGTTGCCGGCTTTAAAAGGAATATGCTCTTTTTTGTAAGGTCGCCAGTCGTATCGCATAGAAATTTCTCCAGCATAACAACCTGCTATCAATCACACTCACATTCAAATGAGTGCATGGTGTTTAAGTGTTAAAGATAAATTATAATTCCTCATGACAAATGCACCATGACGTGACTATATTTAGTAATGGACATTATAGATGGTTACTAATCACAGTTAACACTTCAATGATTTCGTTTGATCCCTTTTATACTAAAAATGCAGAAGACCTTTGACCAGCAATGACTATCATCATGCCTATAATGCCTCCTGCCAAAACTGCTAGGATTACTTAACATGTAAGTCATGCCTTACTTACATGTTGAGTAATCCTAGCAGTTGACATCTATCACCCGCCACATTAACCAGCTAGCAGCCCATCTAGTGGGTTGGCAAACCCTCCTTTTAAATTATGTGGATGCCACTCTAGAAATTTATCACCCTCTCAACCATGGTTCTATGCACTATTTCCACCTCAAAAAAATATCCATGATAAAAGAATCTTATACTAACTTCATAAATAAGTAAAATCACTTACATCTTTGTGCTAGTTTCTGCTTACCATTTCATAAATTCCAAATCTAGCTGTAGAGTATGTTAATTGTCGCAGTAGAGAAGCAGAAATACCATTGTATACCCTGCTATACCTACAAATAATATAATATGTTTAATAATAATAAAGTTCAATCTAATGATACAATTTACTAATATGGGACTAACTACAGACAAAATGTAGTAAAAAAAATGCAAAATAAAACTTGGTCCCATTTAAATCTCTGGTCTCATCCAATAAACTAACTAGATCCACAATCACTAAGAAACAGCAACCAAAAAATGTCTGAACCCCTGACACACTGTGTAGTTAGTTTTTATACTAGGAATGTAAAATTATATTTAAATTATTTAATTTTTAGTCAATCTAATGTGTCATAGAAATGTACAAATCAAAAGCACTAGCATACTATTATGCCATTATGACAATGTGATTATGCATGAAAACTTTGCCCAAACATGTTTCTTTGTATGGTCTGGGTATTTTCTATGTATAATATTATGTATGTACATATTCACAAAAAAAGTGTATTCAAGTATGTTTATCCACTGTTAAGTATCCAAATAACAGGCTATTACTTATTTATTTGGGGCTAGATGGAGCTGTGTGATTGTTAGTGAATAATTATAATTAATTATTAAGAACTTCATCATTTTGAAAAGGTTAAGAGGAGTGTTAGAATAATTGTGCTAGTATTAAAATCAAATAGTGGCAAGCTATATATTTCTGATAATATGTAAGATAAAGGTATATTATTTATAAATATTTTATTATCATATTTTTTTGAAGTCACAAAGTGTACAGTACAAACTGGACACTCACTTGATGGTTAGTGTTATGCCTGACCATGACAAAGTGATATTGATTACAACCAACAACTAATAAACAGTTGTTATTCTCCATTAATGTCACTCTGCACCCGTCACCTGAGACAACAGATGGTCCCATAAACCCGGTAATTTTACTTGCTGCAGTGTCCTCATCCCAAAACAAAGAATTGCAAAACACTTCTATTTCACGGGACTATATCTGGCACTGCAGTGGTACCTACCATTGATCATAAACGAGACATCAGTATGAATGAGTGTTAAATGCAAATTAAAGTTTATTATTTAGGTTATTAAAGTGAATTAACAGCAGTTTGTAATTTTGTGCTCACCTTGATTTTTAATTACGATGCCGGTCAGCTTTATCATCGAAACATTTTTCCTTTTGTTTGCATTTGCACCTTTAACAAGTCCAAAGGATGGTAATGCAAGCAGCCCCAGCCGAAGCTATCCTCCAAAGTACCATTGGGAAACCCGTACTTCTTTTGCACTGTCATTTTACTGAATATGTGTATCATAAAAACAAATAATTCGCTTCAGAGTTTGGTTTGGAAAAGCGCTTTGGATAAATAATTAGGAAGCATACTTATATAGAAGTCATACCTCTATGACATATAGCTATAAACCTATTGTTTTGGGAAATAGTTTTAAATTCAGAAATATCCATTTTAAAAAATAAATTTTTATATTAAAAAAATATTGTTCTATTTTTATAGATTTATCGTTAATGTCATTGTCGTGACATATCATGTCATGATTGTCATGTCAACTTATTCATGCAGTGTTACCATCTGCTTACTCCATAATAGGATTATTATTTTATGCCTTACTCGTCCGAGCCCATTGCTAGCCTTACCATTGACGTATATTATACTGTCTACATACAATGTTTTAGTTTATATAAAGATACAATTACATTATTTAAATGTAATAATTAAGAATTATTTATATTTGGTAAAAACAAAAATACTTTTTTAGCATTATAAGCTGCATTTATTGTATAATTTTGTTCGGGTATTCATAATGGTATATCGATTCCATTTCCTATACTCAAGTGAATCGCTATTTTATAAGAATCGATTGAAGTCTGTTTGATGACAATAGATGGCTATTGTAAGGGTCATATATCGCCTATCATACATCATCATCATGATCATCTTTCATCATAATCATGTTCATCACTCATTTCTTCATCAATAAAACAAAATAATATTTACTATTGACGATTCTATGACCTTAGCTTGTTCAAAATGGAGCTAATATAAAAAATGTAACTCATTTTTTTTAAACTGTCATTCATAACTTGTCGAAAGTTTTTTGTTAACTGTCTGTCTGTATACATAACCTAACCTGTTATTACAAAGGCATTATTATAGCAAACAAATATTCTATCTGATAATGTCACAGATATATTAAACAAAGATTTTGAATCTTATTTAAAAACCTGGTATTTATTAAAACAGGTGAGTTTTATACTTTACTTACATTGAATTTTTCTTGAACACAATCCTTATTTAATAAGTTGTAGCACTTTTACCTATCTTTAAAATAATTGAGTTATATCTTTAACACGACAACTTGTTACTTTACCGTCATGGGATTATTACGCAATAGCAACGGAAGCACTTATAGCCGTAGTCAGACCACTACTGACGATTGCGAGCATTGCGGGTTTATCTATAAATTACGCGCACATTTTTTTTGAGAGTACCCATTGCGGAGCGTAACGTTTATTAACATTATTTTTTGTCCAACTATCACACTGTAAATATTGATATTACTACAGGCATTACTACTTTTTAAAAAATATTTTATTGTTTCAGGATGTCTTCTGACTTGGTGACTAGTTTTCAATTAGAATCTAAGCTACGAAATAAAATAGTAACTGTAAAAACTGAATAATTGTGATAGCTTTTTCATAATAAGTGATTTGATAAAGCATTGGATTAAAATAAAAGAAGCTGTTATTATTATATCCACACATAATTCACTTAAACATTATAAATTAGTTGGTATGAAAATGAATTTTAACATGAACGAAGTATTGATTCAGGTGATGTTGTATTTTTAAATTTAGGTGATGAAGTTTTGTCAATCGATGTTTAATAAAGAATATTCTTTGACACAATTTATTTCAAGTTTACAGAACCACATTATGAGCCTACAAAGAACTCATCAATCTATTAATATAATTATTGATGTATATCCCATTTATTTGACTTAAATTTGATCTTAAGTCTGTCAATAGTTTTTGTAATGATATCTTAAAACTTAGTAGATGTATTGACAACTCAATTGTTTTATTCCATTGTAATGTTGCAAGTTCTGATGATGTTACCTCAACATTGGCCAATTTTCACATAAATCTAGTACAATATGTGATGTGGAGCACTTGCAATCTGGTTTAAGCACAGATGTGTCTGGTCATCTTATAATAAAACATCCAGGAACTAAATTCCAAGAAGAACATTGGAATGTGCTAGAGCAAAAACCAATCAAATACTTGTTCAAACTCTTTGATAAAGGTGTTAAACTTTTGCCCCTGGTACAGTGTAATTAGTTCTGCTTTTTCTGAATTTGTATTAATTGTTTCAAATAAAATAATAACATTTAAGAAACTGTTTCATTATGCTTGTGTTGTTGACTATGAACTCCTTCGATTCAATTGAGATTTGGCCTGTGTTTCATGCCTCCAACTGTGCCATATTGACTACCGCTGTATAAAACTGTTGATATTTATATGAGAGTGCTACTATGTCAGTCCAAGTACATGAAGAGCCTACACAACCCATCCAATTGCACCGAGGAGTGAGACAACGCGATGTTATATCTCCTAAACTGTTCACAGCTGTATTGGAAGATATGTATGTCTGCTCGATTGGAAAGGATATTCACGTCATTTAGCATCAACGTTAATGGCGATACATCACTTATCTTCGATTGCCCGATGATAGTAGTCATGGCAAAATCCATGGAGATTTAGGCACTATGCTCGAAACCCTAGACAAAGCAATTCGCAACACGTGGTTTTAATTGAACAAGGACAAGACGAATGTCATTCCTATATCCATGTCGTACTATACCGATATCAGTTGGGTTGGAGTTCTGGTCACGAAGTTGTGGACGAATATTTGTATCTTGGACAAGTAGTCCAAATGTGTAGGTTTCTCTTCGAGAAGGTTGCCGAATCCAATTAGGATGGGCAGCGTTCGGAAGTCACGGCAGATCTTGTCGTCCAAAATACCTCAGTATCTGAAGACCAAGGCTTTCGTCGAGTGTTGTTGCCAATTTTGACTACGAACTATATAGACATAGTTATGATATACGGAAGCGAAACGTGGTCGCTCACTATAAGCTCTAAGGCTATAAGGGCCTCTATAAAGGCTCGAGGTTCCTCAGCGTGCTATGGAGAAGGCTATGTTAGGTGTTTGCGCATTTCTCAAGGTAGGAAGCTAAAAATTGGTAGACACACATACCTACTATTTCTTACTATAAGGGTGGTAAAAAGGGATGACATATGTGTGAGACTCCAAAAAATTATAAATTTATTTACAAAAAATATTAAACAATATAATTAAAACAAATTAAATACCATAATTTAATTAAAACAATGTTTCGTTTGTGTTCAATGATCAGAATCTTTACATTGTTTCACCCATTGGAAAGGCAGAGGTATAGGATATTATGATTTTTCTGTGTTCTCAATTCAAGAGAGGGTTCCCCTCTGTGTTACCCTAAATTTGACGACAGCGAAGGCGCGGGCGAAAGATAGTGCATAATATATATACCTATTGAACAATTTGTATGTACAAAACACTCACAAAATAGTTATCCATCTGTCCTTCCAAATATTGAAGCTTTTTCAATTTAGTTGTCAACTCCTAGAAAGAAAACTCCCACTGTACAGCTTTGGTTTTTTTTATTTCGTAGGTGGTCAAACGAACTGATTGTTTGTTGACTGCTTTCAATGGACACTTACAAATTCGAAAAAGCAACGAGAGGTTGTCTAGTTTTAAAATAGGGAAGGAAAATATATATTGGGCTTCCGGCAACTTCATTCCCTCGGAGAAACAACGTAATAAATGTTGTTTTACGGCGGTTTTCTATGGGGCCCTAGTATCACTTCAGTCGAAACGGGCCATTTGTGCCGAAGCATGACTTGCCCATAAACAAATGCAAGTAGGTACATGCCTATGTAGGTAAGTTATTAAAAATGAGGTTATTTAAAATGTTACTACTATTTATTTCATGCAGAGGCGTTACCGCCATCTCATAACGAAGTATTACTATAATTATACATCAGTATTTATGTACCCAAAAAGGTAAAGTAGTCGTAATATCATTTGTAATATAGGGTGCTCAACGCCTTCTCTTAATAATAATTAAGAGAAGGCGTTAAGCACCCTGATCTAAACAATCGGCGAAGCTTCTTTTAAGCAAATAAAAAAATGAGTAGGTAGTGTAAGGTACTGGGCACAAAGCTTCTGCTAGCACTGCTAGATGTTCATATAGTATTTTGTGGACTTAATGTTGACTCATACCGACGCCTCAACTAGAAGAAATTCGCAGATTTTTTATCTTCATAAATGGTAGGAGCACTAATGTATTAAATATCCGCAAGTATATGATCTTGTAAGTTTAGTAAAGTTAAGGATAAGAGTAATTGTATCATAGATAACATAATAAACATCTACAGGGAGGGCGCATGAAAATTTTATTTGTGGTGATTAGCTGTTGCCCTAGCGACCGCCCAAAGGGAAGGTTGTATTTTGACCAATGCTCAGTCCACGTGTAGCCACCTGGGTGAACACCGTGTTATAGTTCCAAACTTGTGGTTATTGTTTCAAACAGTTGTAAAATATCCCATTGTCTTAATCATAATATCATTATTAAATTGCGCTACAATTAGTTCTACAAAACTTGTAAATTCAAGCTAGGTACTTAAAATAATTCAGTAAAACTTTTGAAAGATCTGGGGGTGTGATAACTTTGAAGTGAGTGCTTCATTGTGAGTGTTATCTTAAGTAGTGATGCCATGACTCAGAGTAATTTAATTACTCCGGACAAGCAGCATGGCGCGCGAACTGTATCAGAGGAAAAGTTAATGGTATTCTTTTATTTTTCATAAATATGGGTATACTTTTTTAGATATGCATGGATCAGGTACCAATTACCAATGTAAATGTGTGTTTATGACTAATGTAAAAGCTGCGTTTTCTTGAAAACTACTACAATACAATTGGCCAAACCAATTGTTTTGGTAGCGCATAGGTTTAAAAATTTCAAGGTAGGTGTTAGGAGGTAGATATAGTCCATCGAAGTAGGTATCCTTACGAGTATCAAACACGTCATAATTTGAAATCCGTCGTAAATTAGGTTGACATCGCGCTATGTGAATCTTGAGTCAGGATATAAGAAAGATTTCTTCTAACCTATTAACAACAGTTGTATAATCTACAGAAAACAGAAGGGTTCTAATTATATAAATTACTTTGCAATACTAATTGTCTGTAATAACAATGGTTTATTTACACTTGAATTTTGTTCTTTATACATACTTGAAGCAACTAATAAATAAGATGGCGCCAAAAAATTTATCAAGCTTTTTATTATTTTTTTGACTACGAGCAGTAGGCGTAGTTAATAGTCGTACCTTAATGTGTAGTGTTTAATTTATACGAAAAATGTATCTATAAACATAAGTATGGACATTCCTAAGACATAAAAATGTACCTATGCGATTTTTACGTCATGATGATGTAGGCATATAGATGTTTCATCATCAGCTCATAAACGTCCCTACCGAGAGGCACGGGTAGACACCCGTACCTAAAGGGTGATTAGGCCTTATTTATAGTCGTCCATGCGGGCTCAATGCGGATTGGCCGACATCACCCACAACCTTTTAATCTCGTTGTAGACGCGCGCAGGTTTCCTCACGATGTTTTTTTTCACCGTAAGAGCGTCAGATAAACCTACCTTCATAATATGTAGGTACGTACGGTACGACGCTCTTAGTTATAATATAACTTCGGAAATAAGAAAATTCATTGGTACGTGGCGGGAATCCGCAATAGGCCTCCAGGGACAACTATGGCCTACCCTTTCTGGGTAGGCTCGTGCCCTTCGGTGGGGACTTTTATGAGCCGATGATCACGATATAAATGGTCTCTATGTGACAGGTGGCCGTGCGCGTGCGACCGCTACGCGCCGATGAAGGTCCCCGTATCGTACATGCGGTCAGCGATAAGGTGATCAAGTTATTTCTTTCACTATAATAAAATACTTACGACGTTTATGTTGGCTTCACTATGATCGATTAAAAAAAAATAATATGTCTGTGTGCTTAACACGATCTTACCCAATACTTCACCAGTCTTAATATGTAGTTCCATTTTTGTTTTAGGTTTGTTTTGGAGTAAAGACAGAGACCTGTCTTAGTACTGTATATCGTAACTTACATCTATATGTTTCAAATTAGCAACTATTTTAAAACAGTGATCCTTTTTACTTTGATAATGATAATTGATGCATTATTTTATAGATTTAAGCCCTTTTTATCAAGGTTAAGGTTAGGCAAGGAAATTTTGCAAAATGCATACCTACTAGTCAGGTAGTTAATTGTGATACCTACACTTATTATGTGAGGAATGAGGCCACACATTGCTACGCTAATGCGTGTGTGGTGAAGGTCTTATCATTACTTGCATAAACCAAGTAGGTATTGTGGATTTTTTGGTGGATATAAAGGTAAGTATAAAAACTATCTCTAATTTTCTTGATTTAGGTGCCACACAACTACAAAGACGTAGTTGAAGCAGTTCTATTAAAGTTTGTTTTAAATTACCTGGAAAGTGAAAAAAAACAACAAAATGTAGCAAACAGGAGGTTGATTATAAATATTTAAGCTTAGAAATAGGATTGTGTTCAGGAACAAAGACTAATGATTTCACAAATGTAAATGTATACGTATTATTTATAAGGGCCTGACAGAAAACAGTACGATCAAAAAGAACAGTAAATAATTTATTCCCATTTGAAGGGCTGGGAACGCATCTCTCATTCTCTGCAATAGTACGGGTAGTGTCATTTGCCATCTGGTGGGCCCTTTGCTCAGTTGAAATGTATTTTTAAGATTGTCTTGATATTGATTAACTTTTGGCTATTTCCCGCCGAAAACGAATGCTATTCATAGCAACATTAGACTTTTGACGGCAATTTTAGGGAAAGTTCGACCTCTACAAGTAGCCATTACTTACTCTCGAACTCGATCAGTGTGAACTCCCAGGTCCATGAAGTACTCGATCTTGACCAACACGTGCTGCTCTGCAGTGACTGTCTGTACTGTTGAGAATTACCAGTCGTAGATGGTGATTTCAAGTTCCTGTACGTTTTGTTTTTATAATTATCAATTAAAAAAGATTTTATGCAAAGATGTTGGTGCTGGAGGATGAAGCGGACAGCCGACGCGATGTGCTGCGCCAGCGCAGGATTAACGACCGTCACTGCGTATACGACCGGGTCTTCGCCGAGGATAGTACGCAGGTACATATTGACCTGAATTTATCATCAAATGGAAACTAAATGTCGCTATTTGGTATACTAGGTATTCTAAAAGAACCATTATTTAAGTATGATGCATTTGTGTCAGTACTTACAAATTTTACCATCCACAAGACTAATTTTAATAATAGATTTCAGTCTTACTACATCGGTAGCTTAATTATTTTCAGCATTGTGTCCAAATTGGAAAAAAATTTTTTTGTGCAGTACGACAATAACAACAATTATGTCATGGGCATGTACCAAAGTCCAAAATAAAATACAAAGTACAATACCAATGCTCACAGTTATGGGTATAGCCTGAATTAAAACGGTTCCAGAGCCAGTTATGTTATCATTTTAGAATTCATGTCATGTAAACTACGAAAACTTTTATCTGATATAGCTGTTCCTCCGGTATAAGATTATAGTCTCCCCAGTATAAAATAACCAAAAAAGCGTGCAAATCTCGCAACGCGCGGCCGGTAACATATTGCTTTATTTTTCCAAAATAAAAAGTGTTGTCTGAAATAAAAGTAGCCTATGTTTTCATAATGACAAAAGCTATTAGCCAAAATTTATATGTAATCGATTTCTATAATTGAGCGTGTGATAGGTTCCTTCCTAAAGTGAATATTTTTGCTGTTTTTTTTTAGCAGATAACAACAATCTGTATCATATAGAATTTTAATTGACATTCAAAAATGTTCTTCATGGGCTTAAATGAAATATATATTTTTTTGTTTTTTAAAAAGGAAAGTCTAGTCGCGACGCCGAAAATAAAAATATAACCAAAATAGTCGACGTCCGGTTGAACGGCAAAAGGAATGCGGACTGTTTCTTGGCAGTGGGCACTAAACTTCAGTTGCTATTCATAATTACTGTAGTATCGTCATAAAACACGCGCGTGACGAATGTTAGGTGCAAAATTCAGAATAGGTACACCTAGGTAGGTATGTAGTCGTGTACAACTAAATATTCTGTTATACGAGTATTATTACGTTTAAATGGATTTATATCCGTGACGACTTCGTTTTAATACAAATTTGTGGTGATTTTATACAAACTATTTGACTATTGCATCTAGTTGAAAATTCTATAAATTAATTCAAACGGAATCCTTGCCCCTATCTATGATACTTTATACCTATATCTATGATACGAAGTTGGAAGCATTTGTCGAATTTCGGTTTTGCCAATGTCACCCGAATCCGAATACGACCTGGGAGCTTACCGCCATCTCTTAAAACAGTATTGTTATAATGATACGTCAGCATTTTCGTACCAGAAAAGACAAAGTAATATTATTGTAACACTGTTTTAAGAGATGGCGGTAACTCCCCTGGTCTCAGGTATATACTTATAATCTACCCTTTTCGGAATGAATTGTTGCTGTTGTATATTTCAAAGCTGCGTCACTGAAGGTATCCAAGAAATTAGGAATGTATTTTGTACACCTGAAATGTCGAGGTGTTTACGTTATTATATACGTAATGGTATACAATAGTCACAACTTCTAATAAGGTCAGAGGTAACTGTCGTTTATACCCAGTGATTATAAACTATGCTATTTTTAGTAAGTTATCAATCAATTTCCCAATTCACCTGTTAATTAATGTCGAATATTGTCTTGAAGACGAGTGGCTATGAAATAATATACATGAAACTGACGAACATTTGCAGTAGTAAACACTGTAATTATACAGCCTGTATCTCCTTTCGCACAAGCAATATTAACCGGCTTGAAAAAAGTTTATACTTTTAGTACCTACTCGATGATGAGTTGAGACAAAGGACATTCACATAATATCATCCCTGATCTCTACCCGTATTGAACAAAATATAAAATTTGCTAAGATATAAGCCTATTTCCCCATGGCTATGTGCTATATGTTATAGAAAAACTAATAAATAAAATAAATAAATAAATATCTACTGACAAACAACACGCCATCTAGCCCCAAGTTAAGCGTGAAGCCTGTATATGGTACTAAACAACGGATAAACATACATGTATACATTTTTTTTTGTAAATACATACATATTATACATAGAAACACCCAGACCATTACAAACAGACATGTTCATGCACACAAATGTTGTACTGCCCCGGGATCGAACCCGGAACCCTTAGTGTTGCGGCCGACCTCTCAACCGCAACACCAAATGGGTCGTCAAATACTAATAAATAATAAAACAAGGTTTTTTTTTTTACTAAAACATACTTGTACATATACAATCGTAGCGACAGTAGTACCGCGCGGACGTTATTGCTTAATAAAGTACTATCCTTGTTAGGTTCATACTGGTAATCGAACTGGAAACTAGAATTGATGGCCTTCGCAAACACTGAATATCGCACCTTTCATATTATAGGCATTGAGATACATATAAAATCTATGATTATAGGGGATTATGTCTAGCCGAAACATGTATGTTTGTAAGTACATGAAAACTATTTAAAATTTGAATGTACAAAATATCGCAGTGTATTGACTCATTGCAGAGCTACGCCAAATAATTTAACACTGCATACCGTTCATTCATAGAAGCACACGAACGGCAGGTGATCGGCCCTTATTTTATAGCTCGAATATTCTACATGTATGTTTACTTTTCATTATCGCGCATATTTATTAATGGAAACTAATCAAATTTTAATTACACACTATCTTATCATGTTTAGTTATAGAAGAGTTTTCTTTTCTAACAAATACATACATATTTACTAACATATTTTTTGAGTAACATAGTGGTAAGTAAGTAAGTAAGGGAACTAGAAATATTGTACCAGTATTGCTTATATGTGCAAAGCGCTTTGCCGTGGTTTTGCAGACAGAGAGCTCTATTTATCTATCTTTTGTGCAGACAAACAACAAGCTTATTTAGTGATTTAGTAGGCTGAGAGCTATCCGCTCGCCACTTGCCCGATAAGCTGTAAAGACCACCTGCGACAACAGCAGTAATCATTTAAAATAAAGGTGATCCGCATGTATCGTTTGATATTAATCTGCGTATTTTGCCCAAATGAATACCTATGGATGAATTTATACCTATGTTTTCTATGCTTAATGTTTGTGTTTAATGAATTAATTTGTTCATATAGGTATGTTGTGTTGTCTAGGAAGAGGTTTACGAGGCAGTATGCGCGCCTCTGGTGGGCGACACCGTCAAGGGGTTCGCCGGAGCGGTTTTCGCGTACGGGGCGACAGGAGCGGGCAAGACCTATACCATGACGGGCCTCATGTCACGCGCTCTCAATCATCTCTTCACTAGCATCGCTGAGAGCGATGCCCCGGACGCTTACGAGGTACCCATGTTTATAACAATCAACTCCTTTGGCCTAAGTAGGCCTACAAAACTCAATATCACCATGCAATTGGCGATGACAGAAAGAAACTTTAATTACTTGAAACATGGTAATACAATAAATGTTTTACGTACATATACATAGGATGATAGCACAACATGTTGCGCCTATTAAGCGAAACAATATAAAAAGGCATGGCAAGGCATGTAAAAGGTAATGTAGGTAAGTAATGGAAAAATCTGAATTTCTTTAACAATAAATGGATTGCATCGAAAATTCAGTTATAAGGCTGAAGGAGTTTCGCGGTGAGTGTACGATGATATTATACGAATTAAATACCTCTGCTTCACGTCATCGAGACACTAAACGTGGGACATCCTTACAGATAGAACACACATAAGTCGTGAGTTTACCACTTATCCTTAAGAATCGCTTCGTTTTAACATTAATTAACACATACACCTAAGGAAGAGAACTTATTGCTTGCGATCGTGGTCCCCGGAAATTATGATCGGGGCAATTTCAAGGCAAAAGTAAACTGTTCTCTGATATAAGTTGATTGATTTTCATGTTTTATTATCGGCCGTATCTTTTCTTAACATCAGGTGAGATGGCGACCAAATGCCTAGTAGAGTTTATTAGTAAAATTACTTAAAACTTAAAATTGTGCGCATAACAAAATACAAACAGACAGTGGCGAGACTTGTCCACAGAGTGTTAATACGTCGTTGATGACTGTTATTACAGACTGATACGATCATCGACGTCACTCAAGAGGTTGCTTAACGATTCCTGAACTGACTTTAATACCCGCCAATTATACCGCATACTTAAACTACTATTTACGATACTACAGTGCTATTTGACGTGTGAATATACCCAGAAACAAAATACATAAATTTTCAGTAGATACACGAAGCTAAATGTTATTTAGCATTAATATTTCGGATCATGCCCTCTGTTGTTGGTTTGCATTTATGAATATTCAAAGTTCCCATGCGTGTACCCCGAAACTGACTAAGTGTGCTGTATAATAATTGATAGTGTACGTAGATCTAAACATAATATTTATATTATTTAATATTTATGTTTCAACATTAAGTGTAATGTAATCTTAAAAAATGTATCATTTCCTTGTTTGCAAATCAATGCTCACTGTTGTATCTGCACTCATGTGTTTTATGTGAACTACTTTGTTAATAAAATGATCCTACTATTATGTAACGATTTTTCAGTATTATATCATTTCATCTTTTGTGTAGAATCACTGTGTCTTTTCTAACAAATACATACAGTAGTCGTTGCCACTCTTTATTCACTATGTATTTATTAATCTGTGGTAAATGATGCTGGTGTATAAATAGCACTTTTTTATGTTATTTGTAAGCAAATATTGTCGAGTATTAGATTGGCATGCGGGCGTGTCGTGACGTCCGGTGATGCATTTTATATCGATTAAGCTAATTATTAACGCCTACCTAGCGATGTAATATATTAGATGTGCAGAGCTAGGTGTTGGTGAGTTTTCTAAAATAAAGTAATACTGACTTTATTGTAATATTGTCAGCTTCACCTTATCATCATCAGCGTATTCAGTTGCACTGCCTCTGCAAGGGATGTCTTGTACTGTGTTCCCTAACAGGCCTTTCCACACAGCAAAGGGGGATTGAGCCGAAACCCACCCAATTACGATTGATGGGTGTTAACATCTTAAGATTCATGATAATAACCATGATAAAAATAAATTACTTAGGTACACACCACTTTTTTGCTAAATAAACACGCGATTGCTGTATCAATCAAGTGATGCGTTGAAAAAGCTCTATGCGATCTAATCTTTAGTAATATGATATTCGGTCGAGCAATCATTTTAAATAATATTTCCTTAATTAAGTCAATGTGGCAATAGTTAAATTATCATTACATATTATTTAATAAAATATACATAGATAATTTCTATAAAATAATATGTATAATTGATTGGCGGTGGAACATAGATGTGGGAAATATACTTCATTCTAGGAAATACTTATAGTGTTAAGATTAAAAAGATAGAAATATCTTCTGTTCCCTATGTCTTGCAGTAGGGAACCTAACGTGAAATGATGACGTTGAGTGTATCACTAATACATGCTCTTTATAAGAAAGAAGCCCAGTGTCGGTTTTGTGTCAAGGGCATAACTACAATTTGAAATACCTAAATTTTAGTACTTATTTTTTGCCTTGAAATAACTCCACATAAATAAATATAAATATCCACTGACATTCAGCCATCTAGCCCCAAGTTATGCGTGAAACCTGTATTATGGGTACTAAACAATGGATAAACTAAATACTTATATATATATATTTTGTAAATACATACATATTATCCATACATACATATTATCCATACATAGAAAATTACAACCAGACATGTTCATGCACACAAATGTTTGTACTGCCCGGGGATCGAACTCTGAACCAAATGGGTCGTCGAATAAATATATATACCTACCTATACATATTCAACATAATTAACTAATATCCGAAAATAAAAATAAATTTAAACCAAGGGCATTTTTTGTTCGAATTATTAATTTCTATTGGAAGTTTCATACAGGAAATTGAGTTGAGGGGCTCTTGATAAATAATTGTGATTTTTTTCCGGAATACTTTTTATTACTAAGTTACACTTCTTGAATGCTGTACTTAAAATGTTGCAACATAAATGAATTAACTATTCATCTAGGTTTGTTATGGTATAAGCAAGGAATAAGCTGTTAGCGATATGTTCCAGAATATAGAAATATGTAAAAAGCTTATTCGTTATTTTGTAATGATAACTGCGATGTAGGCAGGACTCATTATTTTGTTAAGCGAGCGGAGAAATTCCCATTGAATCCCCGTTTTAAAAAAATATTTAGGTCATTTGATCTCAAGGGTATGTGCTAAATTCATCATGAACTAGTCATTTTTAATTAATGATTTCATTTCAATGACGGAGGCTTTTGCGTACAGCGATCTATTGTTCAAGTGTTGTTTAATCCAGTTAAAAGAAAGCCATTCAGACAGCTTTTGTATGAGTAAATTTTCCGAAGCGGCCTTAACAATGAAGCTAATAGCATGAGTGCCATGTATACTGTTCCTTTGTTAACCCTCATGCCTCCGCTCGCTTCGTCTCAGGGCAAATGGAAATGACCTTAGCTTTCAGGCGAGTCGCTTCCGTATATGTGAACCGATGAAATATTAATTCAGAATAGGGTAACAAGCGTATGTACATACATTTCCTAATTACACATGGTAAGTATTGCTATGTTTAGAGATATGATTTTTAAATGATTGATATTTGATATCCATTTAATATAACAGGCATTCCTTTGGTCAAGGCAAGTTTGACCTTAGGTGTACCTATCACCTATTTATTGACAACATATTGTCAAAATTCTACATTATATAAAAAAAATTAAACGTTTTTTTCTTTTAGACATACATACGTTTTGTAGTCAAATATTATAATGAAATTTTTATAGATAGGTATTTCCAAGCTGCTCGATTTGCCTACAACACGCAATCCAGTATTTTAACTCTAAAAAAAATTTGGATATGCAATAAAATTTTATGTTTATATTCAAAGTAAAACACAAATATAGTTACTGCACCGGTTTTGAGTACATCTTAAGATAAAAAAATAATAGGAGATATAATAACATAACAGAGATCTATGAGTAAAAGAAGGTATTATTTGTAAACTATCAAATAGTATTTATCAATGTGTCATCTAGGAACAACATAACCAATTAGAAGAGCAATTAGACAATATTATTGTGTTTTATTTCATAAGTATAGCTAATGAGCACCTGGATCACTTGATGGTAAGCGATACCCACATACTAAGAGCATTCCGGAGGATCAACGGCTGCGGTTCCGACCTTAAAATGCTGATAGAATAGGAAATATTTACGTTTACGTTTATTTTTCTCTCACAAAGATTAACTTAACAATCTTACATAGTTAGTAATATGGGGAGGGGCAAGGGGGGTTTTGGCCTCCAATAACCTTAGCCACTCTTCAAACACAAAGCAAATCGTTGGTTCTATGAGGCCGAGGTATTATCACTCAGGTCGAGACAGCACGTTCGTGCCTGTGTTCCTCCTACACTTGACTGTCGTGGTTGAATCAGATAATATGTTTTCGTGTCGAAATAAGGAAGTAATTTATGGGAAATTCATAAACACAATATGTATGATTATCTCTTAGATCAAACCCTTCATTTTGACCTCGCTCAAATTTAGGTACCTACCTATACCTCTATTATCGCCTAGTTGTTATCTAGCAGCGTAAAATTGTCTTATCTATTGTTTGCTGAATGCACTAAAATTTTAGGGAATCGATATTAGGATAGTTTTTACTACGAGTAGGTGTGTACTAGTTTCTATGTACTTATTTGTACTTATTAAAGATATTGATGATTGATACATTTTATATTAGATCTTACAACTCATTTTGAACTCAGTCTATATCCCAAAAATAAACTTACGGGGTGTCCCCACACTCTCTGTCAGATTAAGTTATTTATTAGGTACAGACGCTAAGTAGTTAAGCATTTTAATTTGCACAATGCCAACATAATATATTATATTCATAATAATCTAACGTACCTTCCCACTCGTTGGTTACATACTCGTATTCGTCAATTAATCTTGTCAAATAAATCTTATGAATAAAAGAAAACGATTTTTTGCATAAAATTGAAAAATACCTATATTGTACGTATATAAATAAATATGTATTCTCAATAATAATTATTATAACATCACTCAAGCTTCAAATTTTCGGGGAGAAAGCTAACTGCATCCTACAGTCGTTAATTACATTGTTATTCACAGTTTATTTTATGCTACATATTATATAGTTAGTAAGAATACACTCAGATACACTTATTTATAAGTAATCATAAACTTATTAAACATTTAATTAGTATTTTTATATAAGTCACATGTTTATTAATATTTGGATAAAATACTCGTAACACTGCTGTTGTGTTGAAAATATGTAAACCAAAATTAGTTCGAGCAATACAATTTTGCTTAATGTAACTGTATAATACGTCACTCAAATGCTAACATCCAAAATAGCAAATGTCGTCACAGCGTAGGTGAGGTACCTATAGTTTGCGCTCATTGATTTATAAGTCTACATGTTTTCATGCATTATTTTGTATTCAATGTCACGTCCAAGGTTATAAGAGATTTTATAACGTCAGTAACGTATAAAAAAGAGGTACCTAACTATCGCAGAATGACTGATAATGAGAGTCAATGATAAGAAAAATCAATCCAACGATTCTATTATGTAAGTCCGTGGATATTTTCTGTTGAATTTAACCCATTCGTCCGGTAGTTACTTACATGAAGAGGAATCTGTAATGTATATTTCATTATATTAACCTTGCATACAGATTTTAGTATCATGCTTAATCCCAAATGCTAAAAAATACCTACCGTTCCATATTTAGGGATTCAAGACAAGCTTAGACTCATGCCAATGGTCCATTCTGACGAACCACGACGAGGCTTTGGCGACTACCTACACATCCTGAGATAGGTAATGATCTTTGAGGATATAAATTCAAGTGTAGGTACTGATACTATAGTGCTAAACAAAAAACAGAAATACGAAATAAATAAAAATAATAATTTATATTCCTAAAAATCACAGGTCTACAACGGAAAAGTATTCGAAATAATTTTAACAAATTTCTACTCAACTACCCATGCTGAATACAAATTGACAAGTGAAAGTGATTTATTAGTTTGAGTTTTTGCAATACTTGACATTTTCCGAATTTAATGATTCTACCCTCAGTGAACTTGATAATGCTGATTATATTTACTTAGTCGGCATTGAATGTTAAAAATATTATGTTTAGTTAAAGTGATCTGCATTACTAAGTGATAAAAGTGTTAAAAAATAAAAAAAATACGTATAATTTATAGCAAAATGTCTCGAAAATGTGAAAACAATTCCGACAATTTTTGTTACATTTGTGGTGAAGTGATATTTAATAAGCAAAAGTGTTCAATATCACCTGCAATAAAAAAAGCTTATTATTACTATTTTAACGAAAGCATAAAACATCAGGATAAAAGCTGAGTTCCACATTTTTGTTGCAATCCGTGTGCTACCGGCTTAAGAAATTGGCTGAATGGCAAAAAAACATCATTTCGATTTGCAGTGCCAATGCAGTGGCGAGAATCGACAAATCATGCAACTGGTTGTTATTTCTGCCTGACAACCCATGTATTTGGAAAAGGCAAGAGTGTTTCTAAAAAAAAAGAAAAAACCATAGTGTATCCGAATGTACCATCGGCTACTCGCCCTCTGCCGCACAGCAATCTTCACCCGATTCCGAAACGTCCTCATATTGAGGAAGATGAAATTACACTTACTTCACCATCAATTTCTTCAATGTCAGAATCCGAAGTACCTAGTACGTCATCACAGCCACAGCAGCAGAAAAAAAAGCCTGGAATGATTTTCGCCTTGTTGCAAAAACTTCTTAGGAAATAAGAGGAGTGACAACTATGCTGAACTTATAGAAAATATGTTATCATCATTTCAAAAACTGGGTTGCAACATGTCCTTGAAAATCCACTTTTTACATTCGCATTTGGACTTCTTTCCGGATAATTGTGGGGCTTTAAGCGATGAACATGGGGAGCGCTTTCATCAGGATATCGCCAACATGGAAAAGCGATATCAAGGCCATTGGAACGTTTCAATGTTGGCGGATTATTGCTGGACTGTTTGTCGAGATATTCCAGTAGCAGAATATAAGAGGGCAGTAAAAAGACCACGTCGAAATTCCACTTATGATTAAAAAACTGTATAATTTCTGTAATTTTTTTCAAAAATCGTCTTATTTTTTTTTTCTAAATAAGGGAAACTAATTTTAATGTTTATTAATATTTTTGGGTTTAGTACGTGGAAATCAATAAAAAAATCTACTTTCCATGAACAATACTTTTTTAAAGTCAAAATTTGTAGACCAGTGAAATCATGTAAAACACTTTGCTATTAATCAATAATTCAACGAAAAAAATTTAAAACATTTTTTTTTTTATCAAATATGAGCTGGTGCACTGATTGAAGTAGTAAATATTATAAATTATCGAATTGCTCAATGCAATGCGATAATCAAAATCAAAATTCACCTGTATATATAATCGGTTCCACAAATATAATAAGTCTTTACCTAGGCACTTATTATATTTCGAGGAACTATTAGATATAAAAAATCCAAGAAAGTAGCACAAAAACCAATCACATCATAAGTGGTTAATTCATACTTTTATATATCTAAGATGAAAAACATATGATAGCCGAGGTAAAGTTATAATGCAGTAAATAAGATATATTATATATAATAAGACTCAATTCAACGTATTGTTACATAAACATAAAGTTTGGAAGTCTGAATATTACATAAGCCGAAGATCAACCTACTATAGCGGTATCTACCTACATAACATAGGTGTACACGTAGTACCAAGTAATTTCGCGTGACAACGACAAGTGTTCCACAGATTACTATTTTTAGGGCTTTGCAAACACGTGTTGCACGAATTTGCAGTGGACATTAGCACATGCTTTTCAAACAGATTGAGATTGATTACGAATTCACGACTCATGTCATGTCATGGAAATTCAAACATTCAATAGCAGTACGTTTTTAATATTTTCTCTTCAACCTATCGCAGTCCACGGCTGAACATAGGTCTCTCCCATTTTACTTCAGTTATCCTGGTCCTCCGCTTTTATTATCCAGCCAGCGATATTTCGCAACTCATCGGTCCATTGGGCCGGAGGGCTTCTTACGTTTCGCATTCCAAGACGTGGTTTCTTCTCGTCTGCTACGACGGCCATCGGTTCTGCGATATACGTTTGACTACTCATCTGATGAATTGGTAAAGACGTCGGTTTTTATACCAAGGGTTCCGGGTTCGATCCCCAGACAGTACTAACATTTGTGCGCATGAACACGTCTGTTCGTATTGGTCTGGGTGTTTTTTATTAAATTTATAAGTACGTTTGTTCGTTGTTAAGTATCTATATTACAGACAAATGTTTAGTTTGAGACTAGATGGCGCTGTGTGAATGTCAGTGGATATACGTGACCAGCCCACTGCCACTTCAACTTGCAGATACGGCGGGTTATGTCGGTAACTTAAGTTGTCTTACAAATAAAAATATTTCTGATCTAATTCCTAAAGATAGATTACAAGCATATCGCTCCATTGCGCGTAGAGTGACTTTGAACTTGTAAACCAATCCTGCAGTCTGTGTCCATTCTCAGCTGCGTATGTTAGTATTTTATTGGTAGTGAAATGAATGCTTTAGACTCTGATATTGTTAGAGTTAGGATCTCATTCTGAAGATAATTTAGATCGGTTATTACCATCAGTGACAAATCAATTTATCCAATTTAGGCTTTAAATAAGCTTTATCAAGGTCTAAATACCAAAGAGCCAAAATACCAAATATAATATAATAACAAAGAGCCTACAACTGTATTCTGTTTGGCGGTACGTTTTTGAGGCACGGCTGGCGTATCTACCTTTATATATATATATATATATATATATATATATATAATATATATATATATATATATATATATATATATATATATATATATACACTTCGCTGCCTATTAAAATTTAAAAACTAGGAAAGTAAATACGAGTACTTAAATCTCGCGATAAGTTTTTTAAAAAGGTTTTTCTATTTTTATTTTATTATATACTTTTTAGTTTTCGCCTGTAGTAGTTCCTAAGTCTGTTCATTTCATTCAACTCATCATTATTGCAAGGTCGTTTGCCAATTTTGAACAATCTATCTCTTCAATGATGAGCCCTTCTAATAATTTCACTTTGAGTTTAATAGTCTGCCATATTGGACGATTACGATTAGAGTGGCGTCACATTATTTTTCGAGTATTCTTAGCAAGCCCAATTGTAAGATTCCACCCGAACAAACATACATTGCAAGTTAAATAAGAGCTTTTTGATGTACAATTTTTTTTAATCAAAAAAATTGTATATAAAACCTCTTTTCATCAGATAAAAAATAAACGATAGTAATATTTGTATTATGATGTTGTTTATTCTAGCTTTAAACACTGTAAATAGCAATTCTTCAATGTTTTCAGGTACTCGTACCAAACTTATTAAAATCTTTATGTATCGTCCTATAAGTCCTATGAGAGTTAAGTCTACTAGCCAATATACGTAGAACAAAGTTTACCACATCGCCTTTGAAATCTAGCTGTTGTCAATGTTTTCAGGAAAAAGGTCACGTCCTGGTGAGCTGCTATAAAAAATAATTGCAACAAACTTGACCTCAAGTATGGTTAATTATTTTCTTCTATATTTGTTGAGAACTATTAAGCGATATAAATCCGCGGGGGTTATGTAAATTTAAATGCTAGACCTTGACCGGCCGGAAGCACTATAACAGCCTAATTCCCTTTGCATATTTACGAAACATTGCACGGTCAGAACTTAGTTACAATAAAATAAGAACTAATAATACCTATTTTTTTTCAACTTATAACATACCAATTGACTGCAATACCTGCAAGTCAACTACTTGTGTCGTATTAAAGTTTAAAAAAAAGAGTTCTCACATGACATATAAGTTTGGACTAGTGTCTTGTTTTAATATAATAGAAGTGAAATAGAGTAAAATGATCTTGGTTTTATTGCTTGCTCATCCTTTAAAATCATTTCATGTATCCCACCAATAACAAAACGAAAGATGTTTTAAATATTAATTTTGGATGTTAGGTAAGAAAATAACGATAAATCGTTAACATTTTTTCTCACAAAGAATAAAGCATATCAGGCGTCAATATGCCATGTCATCGAAGAAACTTCCAAATATAGTAATAGACTACTTTTGACCCATACAAGGTTCTAACACGTTCAGTTAGCATTAATTTCATCAAGTATTAGAAGTTGCTTGTCTCCTGTCACAACAGCTGTCTCGTGGTGGTTTGAGGTGGGGGGTGCCTCCCCCCACTGCCTCGGCAAGGTCACTGTCGGCTTGCGCGCCCTCGCGTGATTGACGCCACAGCCCATTAAGGTATTGAACCTCTTGCTTCTTTTGTCATTAGCACTTTTACAGTAAAAACCCTTTCAAGTGTATTCATTTGTGGACAGGAATCGAATGTACGGCAATTAAACAGATACCAATCGATAGATCCCGAAATTGTAGTTGATTAAATATAGCGACGAGAATTATATCTTTTTACCCTAGGGCGTACGGGTAAGGGCATGGTAACATTTTGATTGTAAGGTTATTATTATCTTAGTAAGTATGTAGACAATAAAGGTAAATTTTCCTTTCGAACTTTATGATTGGTACGTATGTGAAATTAAGTGATTAAACAAACTTATACATTTATTATTACACTAATGACGTAAACATGTTGTTTGCCGTATGGACCGACGGGATTTTGGAGGGGTTGGGGGGTCTTACGCTACTTTTCCCCGGTAGACGCAATGTCTTAAGTTTCACGTTACTTGAGATATCGCTTTTTTATTATTTTCTTTAGATACCTAAAATCATGCAATTAATTTATCATAACCTTTTCTTTGTTGATGCAATACCGCTAGATGACTTGTCCTTTTATTCTGTAACTAGCTTTTGCCCGCGGCTTCGCTCGCATTAAATTCGGGATAACACGGTACTTTCATTTATCACTATACATAGGATTTCCCCTCCCTCCAACTTTAAAGGTTTCGGGGTCAATTTCAGATTTTTTTAGCATAAAATATGTTATAGTGAGCTAACCTTAAGATAGACATATGCTGTCGCGGACTTTTTTGTAGACCTTTAAAAGAAGAACAATACTCTCATACATGACTTTTGTGTAACTATAACCGTTTACGCAGCGTACGCAGCGGAAGCTCCAAGTATGAAAAAATAATCCCCGATTTTGAAACAATTTTCATTGCTGCTCCGCTTCTATTACTCGTAGCGTGATGATATAGCCTATAGCTTCCTCGATAAATAAGCTATCTAACACTGAAAGAATTTTCAAATCGAACCAGTAGTTCCTGAGATTAGCGCGTTCAAACAAACAAACAAACTCTTCAGCTTTATATATTAGTATAGATGTGTTAGAGTTAAGACGTGTAGATTCAGAAGCTTAGCTTTGCATGAGATCTGATATATTTATGACAGTGAAAGCCTTATGTGATGGTCTTGGCAACATTTACATGAAAGTTGCTAGGCAGTCTTTTAAGGTTTTATTTTTTTCTTAAGTACTTATTAATAGGGTTTTTAGTTACTCTCTACATTTATGATGTCCTTATTCATAAATTTTTCAGTCTCTTATAGTATTCACTCTCCTCCCGTTCCGAGAGGATGGCGAGCAAAAATCATAAGTTAATGATTTTTTTGTTGATTGTCTTAGTACTAAACTTAAATTATCAACCAAATTTCAGCTATCTAGCATTTCAGGAAGTAGCCTAACGTTTTGATGATCATCGGTGTGACAGTGAAGAAATTGGCGTATTTTAGATAACAATTAAATCTAAAGTATTAGAGTTTTTGCATTGAGATATTTAATTAGTCCATTATTTACATCGTATCCTGAGAATATGAACGATCTGGTACATCAGAAACCAACTCTATGGGTGTTCAATAAAACGACGAAACACTTCTATAAAAGTAGGTAGTGGCCTTGCGTTTCGTTTGGATCGTCTTGGCGGTGGGACTACCTTTTCCCCAGATTAGTCATGTCATACTCATTGTATGTATAAATTTAATAAATAATAATTATTATAGGTACTGCTAAGTACTTGGTAACTTCTTGATTATTTTATTTTTGATTCATCTTAACTAAAAAAAATAAGAATAATAAATCTCTTTCTAGTCTGCTTGCTATTTTATATAAAACATCCACTCAGACAGTAATTAAATTATATAATCTTTTTAAAGAATGTCTAGAAGAAATTCGTCTATTTTAAGGATGCAAGTAAAGTATTTTTGTTTGCGCTACGCTACAAAATATATTATTTTGCCTACGCTCTGAGTGCTAACTAAAATTTACATATTCGTCGTCAAATATTATATAATATATATTTGACGGCCCATTTGGTGTTGCGGTTGAGACGTCGGCTGTAACACCAAGGGTTCCGGGTTCGATCCCGTGCAGTACAAACATTGTGTGCATAACATGTTGTTTGTAATGGTCTGGGTGTTTTCTATGTATAATATGTTTGTATTTACAAAAAAATATATATGTTTATCCGTTGTTTAGTACCCATAATACAGGCTACATGCTTAACTTGGGGCTAGATGGCGCTGTGTGAATTACAGTGGCTTTTTTTATATATACCTATTCAACCTTTCGCAGTCAACTGCTGGACTTAGGTTTCCTCCATTTTGCGCCAGACATCCTAAACCTCCGTTTTTATATTTAACTAGCTTTTGCCGCGGCTTCGCTCGCATGAAATTCGGGATAACACGGTACTTTCATTTATCACTATACATAGGATTTACCCTCCCTCCAACTTTAAAGGTTTTCGGGTCAATTTCAGAAATTTTTTTTAGCAAAAAATATGTTATAGTGAGCTAACCTTAAAAGATAAACATATGCTGTCGCGAACTTTTTTGTAGACCTTTAAAGGAAACATACTCTCATACATGAGTTTTGTGAAACTTTAGCCGTTTACTCAGCGTACGCAGCGGAAGCTCCAAGTATGAAAAAATACCTCCGATTTTGAAACATTCTTCATTGTTGCTCCGCTTCTATTACTCGTAGCGTGATGATATGTAGCCTATATATAGCCTTCCTCGATAAATAAGCTATCTAACACTGAAAGAATTTAAAAGGTTCAAATCGAACCTGTAGTTCCTGAGATTAGCGCGTTTATATTACATTTTATAACATTACATAACATATTTCTGTTTTCAAAAATATTGATTATTTTTATTATTATTTGGGGGTTTTGGGAGCTATTCAAGCTTATACAGATCTGTAGTCACTTTGACCTAGAAGATCTTTTGTGACTCGCTCCCCTTTTAGAGTTTATCTAAAAGTTGGGCACTTTTTAGGAAGTTCAGTACTCTGCACAATCTAGATTTAATGTCACTTGATACTGTGTTAAGTTAACAATTTAAAAACTCTAAGGTTGGATTTGAAAACTTTTTATAGGATGGTACTGATATCTCCACCTACTTGCCTTGCGTGGAGATTTTGGCTTTACCCTTCACTCGTAGAGGTGTCCCTGAGTCCAGCAGTGGAGTTTTACGGTCTGTCAAATTACGCAATATGAATCATACCTGTGTATTGATTCATATTCCTAATAACGGATCCTAATTCCTGGGTATAATATTAGACGCAAAATTTAAGTGGGGTCTCCATATTGCGCCTTTGGCAGGAAGGCTTAGTTCCGCTGCATATGCTATAAGAAAGATAAGAAGTCTCACGGATATTGAGACTGCAAGACTTGTGTATTTGAGGTCAGGAACTAATTTGTGGGATTATACGTAAGTATTCAAAATTTTTAATAAGCTACCACAAAATATAATTGGTTTACCCTTGCATCAGTTTAAGTCTCGTGTAAAATCAAATTTAATAGGAAATATAATTTACTGATAAAAACTCTTCGACATGTTGATCTCCACGCCTGCACTGCTTTTGTTTTTTTGTTATCATTTATTTAGATTTATATTATAATTAACCGCTTAGTAATAATTTTGTAGATACTTATATTTTTACTAATAATTTAATGAGATAAAAATTGTGAATATAATAATATAATTGCTTCATATAATTATTTTGATAACAAATGATATGATTACATAACACGCTTTTTTGAAAAGAGTAACTACTGAGTTTATTGCTGGATTCTTCTGTAGAAAACTACCGTCCGAACCAGTGGTAGCTTCATTTATAACATAAGTGTTGTGTAAGGACCTTACCTGAATCTGACCTAAACTGAAGAAACACTTTTTGAACAGACTTTTGATTTATTGTGTCATTCAGTTTGATTTAATTTTGTTCAGTTCTTGGCAAGGTACTCGTAACAAGGCTCAATCAAAAAGGGGGACACCAAATTGAACTTTAAAATAAGCCGAATCCGTGACGTCATAAAGGCCTTATGCTTAGAGCAAAGTACGGTTTTAAATATTCATCGCCTTAACCTTTCTACTCAGACACGCTAACCTAACACCCTTCGTAAATGATCGTCCAGAATTACACAACTTGTACACAAACATGGTGGAAACTACTTATTAGATTTATAATAAACATTAGGCTTTGTTCGAATGTAATAGCATGTATTTTAGGTTATGTTTCGTTAATACCCATTAGGGAAAACATTTTGTGTATTTTTGTAACTATTTATCAGTAGCAATACAGTGTAAGCAATGTTGCAGCTCTTATTCATGAGATCGTCTAGGTACTTCTATAATCTGGACAGATTTTACGAATCTTCTCATTGTTTGCAAGAATTGTGAAATGTTATGACCATTTTGCCATGTTTTTGTTTAATATTGATTCGTCAATGATGTAGGTTTAAGCATTGTCTATTGTTAGGGTTTTTTAGACATAAAATTAGAAATGATATTATTCGGATAGGCAAGCTTAAGGGGCATGTCGCAGAACCTATGGTAGTTCTTGGTAAGGCGTAGAAGCGCTTGGCTCTTAGTGTAGACAATTTTGCCAAATTCTAGGCCAGAAAAGTTGACCACTAAGATATTATTGTCAAAATAGGGGAGTTCAATTCGACAGCGGACTGCGTTTAAAGGCAGGCTGATATAACAATGGGATGTAAGGGGTACCACTATAGGTCATCTTTTGTGACTTAAAGCGTTTAAACCAGCTCGCGGTACATATCGAACGGCTTTCATGAAATACCGATACGATGTCGCTTGCCTTATTGTTACTGTACCCAGTTTCAATAGTTGACGTATTAATTACGTTTGATTTCAGAGTATTGTGTAAACGTTATAACGTTATCATGTGATAAA
>PQWD01001672.1:33492-61141 GCA_019425675.1 Leucinodes orbonalis
GACGAAAGTCATGTTTAATACCCATGTCGTACCTATACCGATATTAGTTGGAAGTTCTGTTCTCGAAGTTGTAGACGAATATGTGTACCTAGGACAGGTAGTCCAAATGGGTAGGTCCAATTTCGAGAAGGAGGTTTCTCGTCGAATTCAATTAGGATGGGCAGCGTTCGGAAAGTTAAGGCAGATCTTTTTCGTCCAAAATACCTCAGTGTCTCAAGACGAAGGTCTTTGACCAGTGTGTGTTGCCAGTTATGACATACGGAAGCGCAACGTGGTCGCTCACCAAGGGCCTCTTGAATAGACTCAAGTTGCTCAGCGTGCTATGTAGAGGCTATGTTAGGTGTCTCCCTACGCGATAAAATCCGAAACGAGGATATCCGTAGGAGAACTAGGGTGACCGACATAGCCCAGAGGATTAGCAAGTTGAAGTGGCAGTGGGCAGGGCACATAGTGCGTAGAACCGATGGCCGATGGGGCGGAAAGGTTTTCGAGTGGCGTCCACGTAACGGAAAGCGAAGCGTAGGCCGACCCCTAACCAGATGGACGGATGATCTGGTTAAGGTTGCGGGTAGCAGATGGATGTCAACTGCAAGGGATCGGTCCGCGTGGAAATCATTAGGGGAGGCCTTCGTTCAGCAGTGGACATAATTAGGCTGTAATGATGATGATGATGAGGGATCGGTTTGCGTGTGATATCATTAGGAAAAGCCTTCGTTTAGCAGTGGACAATTTAGGCTATAATGATAATATGGGTATATTCTGTTATCAGCGTGACGGTGAGTCGGCCGGTGGAAGGAGGTGTACAGCGTGGAAGACTATTCCTCATCGACTTAGCTGGGTCGGAACGTGCGGGGCTGCGTGCAAGACGTCTCGAAGGCGCGCACATCAACCGCTCGCTGCTAGCTCTTGGCAACTGCATTATGGCGCTGTCTGGTGGGGCCAGGTAATTGTTATCATATTAAACGCTAAGACTCCAAACACAATATAAAATCTATTGTTTCTTACCATAAATCGTACTAGGCCGGTACCACAGCAAAATGGATCGTCGATCCATTTTGTATTATCCGGTGTATATGAAGCTTATTAAAATTCTTTATTTACAAGTGCACATTTATTTAACCGCCAGGATTCCAGACATAATAAAAAATCTATTATTTGTGTTGGTATTGGTGTGGCCTTCCAATCTGAAGGGTGCAGATTCAAATCCCACCACGTACCTTCGATTACACGTAACGTCTCTTCAATTTTTAAAAATTATATGAACGTTTATCAGACGCTCTTACGGTGAAGGAAAACATCGTGAGGAAGCCTGTGCATGCCTACGAATAATAGGGGTTATAGGGGTAGACTCGTGCTCCACGGTGGGGCGTATAAACAGTGTTGTCACCTGAGTTTTAGAAAAAGTGCTTTTTGGGACGTTAAAAAGGGCTAGATAGGGCAAGATTGAGCATCAAAAGATTTCTGTTCAAAAAATGCTGAAATAATCATGTCATGAAACCGTTTCTTTTTTTCATAAAAAGGCTTCTAAAAAAGGTCATGACCGATGAAATAGCAAAAAGTACTTGTTAGCATGTCTAAAACTTCATAATTTGGTAATATTTTTAAGACAGTGAATAAGAGCTAGATTGGCCTTTTCGGGCTAAATCGTTAAAAAAGGAGTTCACGTGTACTAAAAAGTGCTAGATCTAGCTACAAAAGGGCTAAGGTACACTGCGTATAAAGGAGTGATAAATATATTTTCGAATTGTGGGTGAGCCATTGAAACTTCGGACCGATAGCAATGTTTAGATAAGTGAGGCAACCGGAATCCCAACACTTTCCTTCCCCCTTACCTTTTCCTTCTTTTTAAGGTTGGCAACGGCGTCAACTTATTCAGAGTATGGATGACCTTTTCCTGCCGGAAAACTTAAAAACAAACTTTTATGGAAACAGCTATATTAAAAAAATATTTTAAGTGCTGTACAATTTTACTAAAGTTTTGTTTTTTTAACAGTTGAAGATATAATTGCTTTACATGTTTTGAGCACTTGAAAATTAATCCTAAGGATTTTTTTCCATTTAAGTTGACTTAATTATGTACGAGTATATTTAGTTACTGGTAAAAAGTTTTTTTTTAGTTTAACTTCAACCCACGACATCATATAAAGTTAAACTAGCGTTCGCTCTATATTAACATTTGACGACTAAGTAAAATTAATATGATTTAAGAAACATATCAAACACCTACTCGTGTTATTTTTTATTAAAACGTCTAGCAGTCTACAACAATGTTTCAATTATGCGTGGATTCCCTTTTCTTTCGGATGATCTTTTTGCTTTTGGCCCGGATAAATTAATCGAAAAACAAAAGAACTAAAATAAGTGTATTTGGTGTTAATTTGCCTGTTTTTATAAAAATTTGCCGGGAACAGTTGATTAAAAAACTGTATCATTATATTATTCAAAATCTTTATGGTTCATCAATTTGAGTACTATTGAGTTTTGTTAAATTACGCTGTAAGTTTTAAGAATATGTTATCGAGTTTGGTTATAATTGCATGCTTCAAAGTTTTAAAGTTTCATTCAAAATTATCGGTGTCATTTGTCAAGTTAAATAATTAAATTGAAACCTAAGCACTTATGGATGAAACACAACAAAAAAATAACATATGTACCAATTAGAATGTCATCGTAATGGCAGCAAGACAAATAAAATGTTAAATAATTTTGTAGACCTCAATTTTCTATGTGCACTAATAACAAATCAAATACACAATAATTTTACGGTTTAGGTTTATGGATTAGGTACCTAGTCGTAGATAGCGTGATTCTATTGAACATACATGTGACATGAACGAACCATTACGTGATAGTAAAGTTATTGTGAATTTGTTTTATTTTGTGTATATATTTCGACGTGAAATCACGAGTTTTATGTACCTAACTAGACATAATATAGTCTTTGTATTATACGAGTTATAGCTACTATTAGGTGGTATGCTCAATACAGAGACGTATAAGTAAGTATTCACCTCAAAGCTAGATACGCCGTACAATAAGTGTGTTAAGCACTTCTGCGATTCGAGAAAAGGGCACTGTGGTAAACTTTTGAGAATAAAGATATATATTAGACTTAACTTACCTACTTAATGATACCTATAACCGACATTAAATCGGTTCTAGACTAAAGGAGTATTGTTATAACAGATACGTGAACTACCGCGATTCAAAGCTAACTCGGTTGCTGCGCGAGGTGCTTGGCGGCCGATGCCGCACCGCCATGGTGGCACACGTGGCGCCGGGCGCCGCCCATCGGGAGACCACGCGCTCAACACTGCACTACGCGCAGCGAGCCTCCTCCATCACTAACAGGGTAATAACACGTTTTATGGGTTTTAAATAGAATAGAATAGGACTCTTGTAGAGGAAACTTAACAAACAAAGAATTATCTATCGTTTTCCCTGCCATAATTTTCAAGCGGCTGGCCTCTATCTTCATGTTTCGAGGCCTCTCCCGCTCGTTATGTATTATACTTAACCACCGTGTGTTGGTGTAAGGGCTCAATAGTAAAATGCAGCGGCTAACGCGTTCGGATGACTAAAGTGCAAGTTAAGCGATTATCGAAACATTCCTCGAGAGTATAACAAAAAATAATGCTGTTATCTTCAAATAATTTGTTACGTTTCATAGTCATATGAATAAAAAAATTGATGTTTCAGGTGGAACGAGAGTTGATAGAAACACCATTACATTTATCTCAATATCGTACCGTTATTAATGATTTACGTGACGAGATTTCCCGACTTAAATCAAAGATGAAGGACGATCGATCCAGGTACGTATATAATAAGTACAACAACTTCTATCACAGTTTTTTCAAAAAATCACAACTTTGAAAAACAGGCTGTGGTACTAAATAATGCTTAAAAAGGTATTCCAAATCTACTAGTTCATTTTTTTATTACAAACTCCAGACAGATTCAAATTCTCCATCTTAGATCAACACACAGTAAAAAATATGTTTTATTGTTATCTACAAATTAGCACACATATACAAATTATTTCACTAATATAAAATATTAGTAAAATAATTTGTAACTACTTGCACTGTCGTTTGTTCGGTACCTTAATAGTTTGTAGGGTTGAATGATGATGATGATGATATTGTATATGTTATTCTTGGTTCAACATAATAAACCAATATTTTCTTGGTAGATCCAAAGAGGATCTAATAAGTGCACACAAAGAAGAAGAGGTCACCAAAGAAGAGAGCGAAAAGAGTGCTGCTCACCTTAAGTCACTACGTGAGGCTATAGTTGCGACATTCAAGCAGCAAATGCGGCTTCGTCGACGGCTGATGGAGTTAGACAGCCATCTGCTGGGGCTGGCTTTAGACGCCGAGCGTCAGCACGCCGCCATCTCGCACTGGGAGGCGAGGTTCAACAGGCTCTACAAGCCCATCAGCCTTACCGGCTCGCGGCTAAGCACGCAACAAAGTTACAGGTAATCGTTATTGATTTGAAGTTTACCGGAATAAAAAGTTGAAGGGGCAACTAACTTTATCTGTACTGCAACTCACGTATGCAAGACAGATAGCCGTAGGTAAGGTTTCTCATTTCTCGACCTTTTTTATTTCTCGGAGCACGAGAATTCTCGACCACTATTTCCCGGGAATTCTCGGGTTGTCGAGAAATATTGAAAAGCTCAAAACATATTTGATTTAACAATAAAACTATACTTGTTATGCAATATTCAACATTTATCAATGACCAACATTTATTTTTAGGTTCATGTGAGTTTAATTTAACTATAGAAAACTTTAATTAAGCGAAAAATCTCTAGCGAGATCTTCTTATCATTATTTCTAGTTTCTACAAACAAATATACTAAATAGTCTTTTTCTTTGAAAAAAAAAACAAATAAAATATCTTCTAAAAACAATGTCATCATGTCACCACAATGAAACTTAGTACCTTACATACTAAATAATTTATTTTAGTCTCAGTCTGTACTACAAACTTTTCAATTACGTAGCATAAAACGACAGTTTAATTCCTTATAAAAAATAACAATCAGACTAGCTTAATAATTACGAGTAACAGTAAGGTACATGTTCCTTAGTTTAGTCTTTGTATCAACTTTTCAATATTTGTTATAAGTAAATGGAGTCTTTTCTTTACGTAAGTAAACATAAAAATCTAATAAATCATTAAAAATCTTAAGACCAATTACAATCACAATTTAAAGCGGAAACTGCTTCAAAAGCTAACCCACGATGTCACGTTATCATTAAGAAAATAAGCCTTTAAAAATACAAGGGCATTTATAGCATCATCTGACAATCGGTTTCGTATTTTTGTCACAAAGTTTCCAGACAAGTAGAAAACACGTTCGTTTTCTATTATGTACTCTAGTATAACGTATTAGAAACGTTTTTCAGAAACGTAATTAGCTGGGTCTTCCTGAGAGGAACTCAAATCTTAATAATTACAACGACCGTGTGAAATATCAAATTTCAGTGCCCTCCTCTAATAGGACAAATTATTTCATTTAATTTCGCACGACGCGTGGCAGAGCCGCAACGAGAACGCAAGCGCGTTATCAAGTTTTTAATTTTTTGACTGAATTTCTCGATTTCTCGATTTCTCGACCACTTTTTTCTCGTCTCGAGTAAGGCAAAAATTCCCGGGAATTCTCGGTTCGAGAATTCTCGAAGAGAAACCCTAGCCGTAGGAAACATCCCTCAGGCTCGCAATTTGACAAATTTCAAACAAGGGTTCAATTTTGACATAAATTGAAAATTTCAAGTTCACTAATAATAACCTACTACTGTGACGTAGTTTTCGATCATAGTTTCTATGATCGAAGGACGTAGTGCTCAATTACTATCTAATAGTACTTAACTATAATTTAACTGAATAGCGACATCCTGAGCGGTAGGCGGTATAATTGATGGTTTTAAGCGTTTAGTAATGAATTGAGTGGTATTTCTAAACATACACTGGGTGGCGGTAGACAAGAAGGTTGTTAGTGTTTGTTGTATATTAAAACGCCTTACAATTTTTAACAGCAAATGATCATAAAAGCAAACTCAAAATGTTTTTATTGAAATAGCTTTTACAGGACACTTTTGGATTGTCAGATAAAAAAGAAGTTAACAATTAGTTTGACTTTACCTCCAGTTTGGGGGGGTTGATTTCACTGAGAAGACACTACATAGCGTGAACTTTCTATTTGAATACTTATTTATGCTGGATATATTAAATAGAGTTTACAGAATCTTAGTTAAATTCCTATTCCCAGTAAAATATGAAGAAATAATATTCTCTAATTATTTGTATAGATTTCAATGGAAAGTCAATTTCATAAATTACCTAGGTATTAGTTTGAGTAGTATCTTTATTATAAGGATATCAATATTGTAATTTAAGTACCTATATTAACGCAAGAAATTAATAATAAAAGGTATAATTCGGGATCTTAGCGAAGCAAAGAAATGCCTGTGCTTTTGAGGAGTATACTCAGCTATTTTGAAGGTCCGAAGTAGATCTTGGCCTCCAACACGACATTTTGCTATTTCAATTTATCCACAGCCACTCGCCGACAGTGTGACGTTTGCAGGTGCTTTTGACTCGATCTACCTGCGTATACCTACCAGGCTCCTCGGTGGGTCGAGCCATATACGTTCTCTTCACGCCACATACATTCATCATGATCATCAGCCTATAACGTACAGGCCTTCCGACTCAGCATGGCTATAGGGAGTTTGGGCCGTAACCTACTACGCTGGCCCAGTGCGGGTTACTGGGTGTTAACGAATACCATCCTTAGATAGTAGCCGGGGCCAACGGCTTAACGTACCTTACGAAGCACGGAGGGACTATATATATGGGAATATATTTTTGGGTCACCCATCCCACCCGTCGACCGACCATTGCGAGTGTTGCTAAGCCTATGCGATCGTCAAACGAATGCACTTGCCGCTACGCCATCGAGACCTCACATAAATTGATATATTTCAAATTGTTTCTTTTTTTATAGAGGTGGAACGGGTATGTCATCTAGTGGTAGCGAGCGAGCCGAGGCAGAAGTGGCCGTAGAACAGGCATGGGCGGAATTGGCGGCTGTGGAGCGAGAGCAAGAGTCCGCGCGCACGGAGCGGGACCGGGTCGAGCGACAGTTGGAGCAAGTGCGACTGCGAGGAGCCCAGCTTGAACAAGTCAGTATTTATCGTAATTTTTATGACGATGGTGGCCGTAACCTACAGTTATATATACAATTTGGTAGATACCTTCGCCTTATGGTCCAGTTTTCTTAACGACTACACAAAATGTGGTCGTTGAGTTTACTTAAAGACTTTCACTTTCCTTAGATAAATAAATCTCACAGTTGGTAATCCATCTAATAATGATCGATCGCTTAGTAAAGTTTCTAAAACAAAAAAAAACAAAACGAAGTGGTTTTACAATTTTGGCGCAAACATGATGCTTTTTTTTGTGGTAGCTTTATCTGTGACGTTAGATTTAAGATTTTTAGTTTAACGAAATTATCGTATTCTGCTACAGAAAAAAAAAAAATTTTGTGGTGTCCGTCAAAAACAAAATGTTTTAACCCATTGAACACCGGGGATCCAGACACAATACAAATTATATTTTAACTGGCATGGTCATTGGCTGTGAAAGGGTTGATAGTAAAATATGTAAATGTACAGGAGCTACCGGCACGCATCAGTAGCGGCCCTGAGCGGGAAGTACTAGCGCTGGTGTGTCGCGTTCACGAGCTGGAAGCGGATAAACTAGCGCTTCAGGGAGAAAGGGCAGCGCGCGCGCACGAGCTCCGCCGCCGGGACCTCGCGCTGCAGCGCCGTGATGCGCAGCGCCGTCTCTCCGACGAGATCATCACGCGGCAACGCCGGGCACTTGAAGGTAGGTATCGGGGCGTCAAGAGTACTGTCGAGTTTATTATGTTTAAACTGAAGTTTGAGAGGGCTGCGCTGTATTTCCGACGAGACCATCACCTCGTGGCAACGCCGGATGCCTGAGCGTAAGGAGTACTCACGAGTCAGTCAAAATTAAACTAAAAAGGTAGCTAGCGCAGCTAGCTGACTTTCCGACGAGATCATCACGTGGCAACGCCCGGAATTTAAGGAATTATGCCAAGTCCTTCACTTTAAAGAGTCAGGGAGTGGTCTGTCCAACTTGTTCATGCCGCAGCAGTGCTTGACCCTTATAGAAATTCAAAAACCTCTTTTTATGGTAGTTAGTCGGTAACTTTTTTGTAATATAATTACAACCTAGAACGCCCACTGCTTAACGAAGGCCTCCCCTAATGATTTCCACGCGGACCGATCCCTTGCAGATGACATCCATCTGCTACCCACCACCTTAACCAGGTTATCAGTCCATCTAGTTGGGAGTCGACCCACGCTTCGTTTTCGGTTACCGTTTTGTAATATACCTAACAAATATAGGAGATATGTGGAAATGCGAAACGATAGTTTGGGATACGTATTGACGTTTGTAATAAAGTTCAGAATGCGATTCAGATTTCTGTTCGAACCACGTGAACATTCCAATTATCAAAAGAAAATATTTTAGAATTGGGTGTGGGAGTTGCACCGGAGCTGGCTCAGTTGTACGAGTTATACCAGCAGGAGATCCACGCGTCCACTTACACCGAGAGCAACGACATGTACACGCCGCCTTATAGGCTTCCTCCTATCTCTACCAGGTAAGGTTTACTTTACATCATCAATAGTTATATTGATCTATGCAAAATGATCTATGATAAGGTCGCGTTTGGATGTTAAGGATTTAGGAACCTAAATACAATCTGATTATTTTATTTTGAAAATAGTTTTAAAATACTTTAAAGATTTAATATTTTATTTATACGTTGTCCACTGATAGTTTTTGAATTAAAATAAACATTATCAACAGCGTATTCTAGCATCAAAAATAGCAAGTAGCGGATTAACATACTTGCACATTTTTTGTCAATACAATTATAATACAGAAGCACTCAGATCATTACACACAGACATATTCACAAAGATATATGTTTGTACTACATGGGGATCGAAGTGGGAACTCTTTGCAGGTATTTTTTAATAAAAATAGTTTCGTGTTTCACGGCACCTAAACATCTGCGATGCATCCAAGATGGATCACGCTTATAGGAGTAGTTCTTGTCAAATCAAAAGAATTCTAGAAAAATATCGTATGCGCGTATGTAACCTTCCTTTGAGGTTATGAGCCATTTGCGCTCGCCATTACCCGGTGAAGCTGTAAATACCAACTTCGGAAAGTCCATAATTCATCCATTCAAACAAACACCTACAAGAAACGCAAACACGCCGTCTAGGATTCCTTCTATGATATACCTAATATAGTATTAGTGGATTTCTTCCAGCATTCTATAGGGGTATTTAATTACTAAGGGATCATATTTGTAAACTGGAATTATCAAATAAAATCTTATTATGATTTGTTAAATGAAGTGTGTGCATTTGTTATATGAACAGTGTGAATATGTGCAGTATGTCCGAGCTGGCGTGGTCGGAGAGCTCGAGCGGTTCGGGGCGGGGCTCGAGCTCGGGCTCGGGCGGCACGCTCGCGCTCGAGCGCCTGCCGCGGCTGCCCGCGCCGCGACCGCGACCCCGCACCCGATACAGGTAGCACTTCAACGGCATCTGTCCAAAATCAGCGTCAGAGTCCGATCACCAAACCAGACCTAGGGGGATACCGCCATTTCTTAAAACAATGTTACAATAATATTACTTCATCTTTTCTGGTACAAAAATGCTGACGTATCATTATATCAATAATGTTTTAAGAGATTAAGAGATGAGAGAGAATAAGAGTTGTGGTTTATGACCCAATCTCTCCATGGTTATGCTCTAGGGGAAGACCTGCAGTGAGACATTATAAGGCAGCTCATTTATGAATAACGGTATGAAAAATAGATAATAACATATATACCTACACTTAAAATTTCATAATAATCGATGAAGCCGTTTCTGAGGAGTAAGTATATTGTGACACGAACTTTATGCATTAGATAAGGTCGTTTTGATAGATGAAAAAGAAGGTCAGCCGATCACGATTCGGAAATGATTCGCCCATAATCCTTTGTTCCTTGAACGGTTCATACGTATATCTATTGCTTAGTGTACCAGTTGGGTAGATTAACTTCAAAAACTCACTCATGATCGTATAAGTATTTGCTTTATTTATGTTTATTCGTGGATATCTTTGTCGTTTATGAATCATCAAATTCATTTTTTGTAAGAAAGATTTAAAATTAGCGCGCTACGCTTACGGTGGTTATATGATAAGGGACTCAGGATTTGATGAAAGAAGACCAGAGAAAACGAACTTTTAACTGAATCGACTCAGAGCAACAACTGCTTCGTTATATTATATTTATTCTAGTGATTATTTTTATTACGAACCACAAAAAAAACATTAAAATACCGACTTCCGGGTATTATATCCGGTATTTTTTTTGTATTATTTTTTTAATAAAACAATTTAGGTTAGTGCAATACTTGAACGAGGTCACTGAATTCCCAATTTCAATGAATATTAAAAAACAGGTAAACACGTCAAGTTAATGTGTAATGTTGAGGTTGCGGCCTCACCGCGTGCATCATTTGCAGAATGTGCAATGATATAGACGTGAATAATAATGACCTATGTAAACGGGTGACTCGGTTAGAATTTTTATTAACGTACGTAATGCTTGGATAGGATCATTAGGCATGAGCAATTGAATCAATACGGTAAATAAGCTGTCTTATAAAATAATAAATCTAATAATAATCTTATACTTAATAAAAAAATCTAAGATATCCACTGACATTTATACAACGCTATCAAGTTAGACGAGAAGTTTGTATTACGGGTACTAAACAACTGATTCACATACCTATTTTTTGTAAATACGTACACTTTATACGTAGGAAACAAACAGACATTTTAACGCACAGAAATATGTGTACTATCCGAGGATTGAACCCGGATCATTTGGTGTAGTAGCTGACGTCTCAACCATTATATCAAATGGGACATGCACTTCCCATAGAACACAAGCACCCATTTAGACATAATTATCTATTCCTCAACTCGAGCTCAAAAAAGTACAACACTGGTACTTACAAGATAAAGCCCCATTTAAATGAAAGTGGCTAATATCGCTTATTTATTAGTCATAGACAATTTGTTACCTTCAGTTAAGAACGAGCAGATAATAACAACGTTTTAAATTTAGGTTCAATAATAAGCGGATTCAGTGGGCACAAAAATATATTGTTAAGTATTAATCATTTGGTGTTGCGGTTGAAAGGTCGGCTGCAACACCAAGGGTTCCGGGTTCGATCCCCGGGCAGTACAAACATTTGTGTGCATGAACATGTCTGTTTGTAATGTCTGGTGTTTTCTATGTATAATGTATGTATTTACAAAAAAAAAAATGTATATAAGTATATTTATCCGTTGTTTAGTACCCATAATACAGGCTTCACGCTTAACATGGGGCTAGATGGCGCTGTGTGAATGTCAGTGGATATTTGTTATGGATATTTATTAATAAATATGTAGCGTCTTTGGGTTTATCGAGAATACGACAATATACGGAATAATCATAATTCCACATTGCTCATAAACAAATGAGCAATCACAAATTATTTTGATGTAATGATGATGATGATGATATATTTACTATAGGATACTATATCAAATATATAGAGCGCCGGTGGGTCAATGGTGTGGACTGTTGCCTTCCGATCTGGAGGGTGTAGGTTAAAATCCCGCCACGTACCAATGGTTGGTCTGGTATTTTCCGATGCTCTTACGGTAAAGGAAAACATGGTATACTGCGTACGCCTACAAATAGATTCAAATGTGAAGTCTGCCAATCAGCACTAGGCCCGCTTGGACGACTAAGGCCTGTACACCCTTTACAGGTAGGCTCGTGCCCCTCGGTGGGTACGTTTAAAGGGCTGATCATGATTATTATAGGATACTATTATCGTAACTAATCATAATTATTTGATCTTAAAAGTTACTATAAAATGTGTTTTCAATAAATATTTCCTTAGATAATATATGATTTAATCTTACATCATTATATATGTAAGGTTAATCAATGTAACAGATTTTTTCTCTTTCCAGTCAAGCGAGCGCAGCAACTTTGAAGCGGTACTCTAGCGACGACAGCCTGGTGATGGTGGCGCCACGCGCGGCCGATGCGGCTGACCCGTGAACAAACACTTCGGTTACATTTTAGGAAGATTGGGCACTGGTACCTTACCTCTCTTTGGAAATTTTACCAAATTACGATCTTTTGCGAAGAGAGATTCTTTTGTGAAGAGTGATCCTTTTGCAAAATCCAATGTGAGGAGGTTACGTCGGAGATACTGAGCTGCCGTTGCATTGGCATCGTCTCGACTCTCAAGGATTTCAAAAGATGAATTTGCAGAAATAATAGAAGAATGAAACTGTAGAAAAAAAAACTAAGTAGCTGTATGTTTCAAATAAATATCAAAATTTATTATAAACTTCTTCATAATTTATTTTCAGTTTAAGAACGCATGTTTTGAAATAATCATGAAACGTGGTCAAAAATATTATATGTTTTATGTATATTGTATTTTGTCAGTTTATTATTTTATAGCAGTTGTAGCAGATAACAAAAAATAATAACAAACGCCATAGTCGAATTGGAGTGCTGCCGTAGCATAAAGGTACTTCGAAGTACGAAGTCCCTTAATGCTACGGCATCTGTTTTGGTAAATTAAAAAGAGTTTGTAACAGAATTCGTAGCAAGAATGATTACGCATAACTGATGTGTATCTAAAGTGGTTCTCTACTCAATATTCTGTATGTAGATCAAGGTTTCAGTAACATTAATTGTTTACACTTATGGAGTGGCTTATCAATAAATAGGAACTAATTGTTTGAAATTTATTTGATAATATCTGTATGTAAAAAGTATGTTGGTATGGAAAGAGGGTGTTGCCTACTACTTCCGCGTATACTTAGTTGTTCTAGATATGTTTTGTAGAGTATTTAGCATTTATTGATTTGTTACCTTTGTTAGTACCTACAACACTAGTTATGTTTGTCTGCTATAATTTGTAGTGGGTTGTTGTGTTTTGTCAAATAAATGTGTTTCACTTATGTTGTTAATATTTATCAATTACCTCTTTTATGGTTTAAGACTAGCTAGCAGTTATAATAAATAGTATTATTATATAATTATTATAGGAGCGCGCCGTGGTCTCACGCATATACTCTATCTTTTAAATTTCTAAGAATACAAAGGCTCTATATATAGCTTTTGTATTCCTTTTTATGACATTATGTGAACGGGGCGGTCAGGTCGTTCTTCTGGTAAGTGATACCTACGCTTGACCATGACAGGTGTAGTGTTAAATGATATCAAATAATAGCAGGTAGTCATGGTTTTCCGTCAACACTGCCTGTGCCCGCTACCCGAGACGACAGATGTTTGTTTTCTTATACCCGGTAATTTACTAACTACAGGAACCTCCCGAAACACAAAAACACAACTACTTAACGGGACGATATTTGGCACTGTGGTGGTACTAGGGTTCATGGTTTCTCGAGCTTTCAATTTCTCGGGTTGTCGAGAAATTTACACTTACATACGTACATTTCCTCGTATCATTTGGCTCCAAAATCGACAGATAATTCAAGATTTTTTTGAAATTGAAAGTGTGTTTGTCTTTCATGGCAAGACGGAAAGACAATAATATAATAGATGTCTTTTCAATTGAAGATAGTTGAAGTGATAAAGAGTGACATAGGTTACCTTTTGTCTAATTCTAACTACTAATTCCCTAAAATGGTGGTGGGAGTAAGCTAAAAATTGGTATGCGGACTATTTGCTACTAAAAAAAAATTCAGAGAATTGGTCCCTCAAGCCATAAAATAGGAGAGGGGGTATCTTATATGGGATCCCAAAGTTTTCAAGGTAGGAAGCTAAAAATCGATGAAAAGAATTATAATATATCTACAGCAGCATAATTTTTTTTTCTGATAGCGTATCCACGAAAGGGCGAACAAAAGCTATTTAATTATAAATCATTTATTGATTATATTCATAAAATATAATTCAGATTATTAAGCTCATTAATTTAAAAAAAATACAGAATCAATATAATTCAGATCCATAATTATAATGACAGCTTCATTATTCGCTGGTAATCTAGCTTCTCTGAGACTAAAAAATTGGCCAACTGCGAGTCTGACTCACCAACTTATGGATGGAAGTCAACTGCAAGGGATCGGTCCGCGTGGAAATCATTAGGGGAGGCCTTCGTTCAGCAGTGGACGTTCTAGGTTGTAATGATGATGATGATGAGTCTTACTCGCAAATGTAAAAAATATATAATATCTTTTTATTTATCTATTAATTTACCGGGTTTCCGTTACTTTGCAGAATCTTGTTGCTCCGAAACTCATTAGACACAACACACTTGAAATAATCTTCTTTCATCGAATATATACGAAGCATATTTTTTTTCGAAATATTGTTTAGTAGAATGTTTAAATGGCCGATTTTACAATGGCATATTCATTAAATCGCAGAATTTTACTAGGCATAATTTCGTTAAGTTTATTTAGTGCATGCATTACTTGGCTTACTAAGCTTTTAGGGCAGAGTTTCTTTTGGAATAATAATTAGGTCTTCGGTATAATAAAAAGTATTTTAATCCTTAAAAAGATCAAAATGTTGTGTTACAAAAGACTGTGACAGAAATGAGTCGTTGCAAAACCGACTCCACGCAGTCTTGTCTGCCCTACCCCTAGAGTGTAATTCAAACCCGCGTAGGCGCAGAAGGGCAAGGCGGCCCGCGAGCTAATGATCAGGTGGTTCTAAAGCTCGCCAGCAAGCTGAAGCTGCGGAGGTGAGCTAAAACTATCTGCAACAATAGCTTAAGCTCACCGCTGGACCGTGGACCCGTGACAGAAACCATGCATGCTGTATGCTTTCTTGCCTTCAAATGCTGCATGCTCGCTTGCATGCTGTATGTTTGCCATGCATGATGGTGGAAGTTGCTTTAATGTGTTATTTCAATAAATATGAATATGTCAACAATGAACATGATTCTGAATGTAAACTTTCTGCGATATGATTAATAAGCCTTTTAATGACTACAGTTATTAAATGTATGCCAAAAGACGATTTTGACTTTGAACTTTCTGCGTTATGGTGGTTCTGTTTTTTAATTATTGTGGGATATAAATGTATGCCTAAAGATGATTCCAGCTTATAAAATTTTGCGTTTTGAGTGTTTGTTTGAATGAGTTTCTGCGTAATAAAGATGATACCTTTCGTTGTTATGCATAATAATATTATGACGATAAAAAATCTGCGTTTCAAGGTAGACCTTTAATTTATCAACTGCAGTACTGTCACTATATCAGGAAAGGGGGAACCTCTTCTCCCTTCACGCGGGAATTTAACGCGAGCGAACCGCGTGTCAAGGCTATAAAAAACTAAACGAACTTAAATAACGGTTCAAATAGCATACATGAAATCCCTAGAAAGCATAATTTCTATTTATTCTAAACTACACCCATATTGGTACCAATTTTTCCCACAAAACTTCACTGTTTTTAAATTAGACCGTTTTCATTTAAACCATCATGTTTGTTTTCAAATCATCACACATTCGATATTGGTAGGTAGAATTGATACAATCGCAAATGTTAATCCAAATTAACATTTAAATGGCGTTACGAAACGTTTATAAAAAAAAACCTAATATCGATTTACAAACACCTAATTCTGTAAAGTTCGCTCAATTAATCTTGTAAAACAAAACCCTTTACCAAATATACTTATCTGACCTATATTCTTTAGCGTATAACTAGAATTATTCAACATAGATTGTATAGTAGTTTCAATTAAATAAAAAAACAATTGTATTGCCATTAGTAATTAAAAATAAACACAAATTAAATTAGCATTTATTTTAATGAGATTACAGTAAATATTGTAATGCCTAGCTTAAATAATAAATACTGGTACATTTCTAATCCTACTTAAAAATATTTTTATCTAGTGGGGCCTTAAATTTAGGCTTTCATTAGGAAAAAACTAAGTCATTATCAAAAAAACGCAATTAAAAATAGCCCTCGTTAAAAGGATTAAGTACAGTTTGAGTTTGAGTTGAGTACCTAGTAAGGCGGACTCAGCATTTTAAGATACGTTTTAGGTATATTCGTAATAGCCTATCTAAATTGTATGCATTAAAACGCATAGTTAATTATTTTTTCTGACGAGGTATCTTAATTAACATAATGTTTACGAAAAACTAGTTTGGATCAGTGACATAACGAATTACAATCATCTTAAAAGGTAGAGAACAAAATTACCTAACAATGTATACGAAAATTTATAAATGGAATAAATATCTAATGAAACAAAGAAAAGTGAATGATGTTTTCAAAGGTGATGTTAAATGCAAAAAAAAGAATTGATCCGTTGTTGGAATATCGGTTGCAATTGTCACTTAATGTTAAAATACGCGTAATGCAACCACTGTTACGTACTTAGCCTAACATAATTTTATAGTTGGACTAGCGTCTTTTATGATAGAAACTGCCATTCATCGTAAAAAACCTACGGTCATCAACGTTATCACGTTTGCTTATAAGTGAAATACTCTTTTTTTATAAACATTAATATAACATAATCTCGATCTATCAATAAGTTTTACATCCTTACCTAATGGATGTAATAATGAAGGACACAATACAAAATAACAGAACCAAATGAAAAGATCTGTACACCTATTAACCTAAGAAGAAAAAAACGATGACCACTGCAATAATTTGACTATAATATTCTTAACTACTGACTATTCTTACGTTTTACAAGGCAAGTCAAGCAATTCGAAAACGGTAAGGAACGTCTTTATCGTTATAAAAATACAAATATGGCCGCGATTATAGTTGGATAAATTGCTATTTTGACATCATTAGACTACTACAAAGATTACATGTAAGTGCCTAAGTACTTAAATGACGTTTTTGCGGGATTCCCAATTATTCGGAGTTTCTTAACTGAAAACAATATTTTTCCTGGTACGCGTATAAATGAAATTCCCGGTCACAATATTAGGGAATCGAACTAGTCATCGAGTTATATAACAATAACACATGACGTGGTCATAGACAATAAACAAAGGTCCAATATATTATGTTGAAGAAAACAAAAAGTAGAGGGAAGAGGATTCGTGAACGTTTGTCTATCCAAGTGGCGATCTCTTGGGGGGTCATGGTGGTCCAGGTGTGGTGCTTGGGCGGTTCGTCGGAGTCGTCGCTGGCAGCGGTCGGCGGCTTCCCACCACCGGGACTGGGATTAGCTCGTCGAAGCTTTGCGTCGTTATGGTTGGCAGGTTTAATGCAGACGGGAAACTCTGAAATATATATTTGCATTATTATTGAAATTTTATCAAATCATAGTTAGCTGGTAGCTATATTAAAGAGATCATACGCTGGTAGTTCACTGTGGGTGAGAATGGCCTCATTAATACTAATTTACTTGTCATTACGATACCATTACGACACTTTTCAATATAATCTGTTATTGTGTTTTTTCTGTACTTTAAACGATTTTCACGGCTTCAATCTTTGGATGGCATTGGTTAAAATCCACCAAACCATCCAACCATTTTAAATAAAAAAATAATCCCGAAGAAGGGACCCACTCCAATGCAGATGCTACCTTGTGGTGTAGAAGATCTTTAATTATTTTATTGTCTACCTCTCCGAAGCAAAATCATGACTACAACGGCGAGTAAACTGATATTGAAATACTTACTTACGAATCAAAATACTATAAAAATGAAATAAGTAAAACATTACATATATTATGATACATATGCTGTGCCTGAAGGCCTATCCCCTGTAGTGGGCTGTTAAAGGCTTATGTTGAAAACATATCATGAAACCCACGTGTACAGTTAGATAGTTGTTGTATCCCGGGCCGGCGGGGTCGGTGCTGTGGTCCCGGTTGAGGGAAGTGCACGAGCGTGACTTGGTGAGCTGCGGCGAAGATTCCTGCAACTCTTTCTGGAGCTCCTTGCGCGCCAGCCGAGGGGTCAGAGTGCTCTTCAGTATGTATTTGCTGTTCACCTTTTTCAGGTTCACTACTTTCCTGTAATTTAATAAATATAAATAAATACCTCGATTCACAGTTCATACAGCGCCATCTAGCCCTGTAAAAGCTTGTAATAAGGGTAAACAACGAATAAACTTTCTTATATTCCTTTTTGTAAATACGTACATAATTATTAATAATACATTGGGAAACCCAGATCAATAAAACAGACATGTACCCAAATGTTCGTACCGTCCGACTATCGAAACCGGACCCTTGGTGTTGTAGCCAACCTAACGTCCATTACATCACATGGGTTTACATGTTATTATTATAAAACGTCACCTACTTTACTTTAACAGTCCGTGATAATTCTCTGCTGGACCTCAGAGCCTTCTCACCGATAATGGAGAGTTAAGAGATAGCGTAAGCTAACGTTATGTTAAATCAGAGAGTGCTGTCATCTGTTCCCGGCTAAATGTTTTGTCCCTAAATCACTTATGGACGCGCGGCAAGAGTAGGGTGGTGAAAATAATTATCTACTTTGCTGTTACCAATTAAACAAATATAAAATGGTCAGTATTCGAAAATTTTACAACTGCAATACTGGCTATGTATGACACCCATACTTGGTTGACATTCTGAATATTACTTGAAATGAAAGTGTTGGTATCATCAGCTGGTTTAGTTTTCAAATGCCAGAACAGACAGAATTCTTATTCTATAATGACAATTTTAATGTGTATATTATATGACTTCTTCCCCATCTGGCGTCGCCCCTAATATAATGAAAAGCTAACCCGTTTTAATAACAGATAATTGATGATGATGCACCTTGTTATGGAAATCTTAACGTGCTTTAATATACGAGTAAGTATGTACGTCATCCTAAAACCTAATCGAAATTGGTACTCGTTAGCCACGATTCATCGGCCTTATCGTATAGTTTGTACACTTAACAAATTACTATGTAAACAAACATAATATATAATCGAGTTAAGGTTGTCGTGTCCGCAGTAATTAGTTTATTATTCATTCATCATTTCAGAGACAAGTTACCCGAAATTTACGCTGAAGACAAGGCTTCAAATGTTTACAATGTACATTTTATATGTCCTTCGTTAAATCATATCGTTTAATCTTGCGTTCACTAAAACGTTTTCAATATTATGATAAGGTTGCATTAACCTTAACCAAGTTCAAATATAAAAAATAGTAAGTAAGTAGTAAGCCTAACTCAGTTTTACACTAAACATTATATATTATTAACTTACTTTCTACGCCATATCGTGTTCACAAAGGCAAATTCGACCAGCGCTGAGAAGATAAATCCGATGCAACCCAAGAACCAAATTTCACTGGCTTTGATGTACGAGACCTTTGGAAGAGTCTTCGCCTGGGAAGACGCCAAAGTAATGAACGACAACATCGTGCTTGTACCTGAAATAAGTTAAAAATAGGTTATGAAGTAGGTGGTACTAGCAGAAAATTTATTTAGCGCTGGTATACATTTTAAAAAAGTGCATCGATCAACGATAGGGTTACACCGAAAACACCTTTAAAGAAAAGACTTCAATGCCTTTCAATATAAAAACAAATAAATAAATAAAAACAACTCGTGCGTCATTCGAAAACCAACTAACAAATGTATGTACGTTATGTATATAATTAATATATAGATGGATAAAACAGTCCGAGTTTGATAAAAAGGTATGTTAATATGTTTCGTGAACCATTAATTCTATAATTTACCATTATCAAGTTGTTGTTTTTTTAAAAGTTATTTATTTATTTAATCATTTATGCACACAGTAATACAATAAAAAACAGGTACATGGAAAAAATGTACAAAGGCATTGCTTATTTCATTATGAAAGTTCTTCCAACAGGCCTAAAAAAATATACACATACATACACACACATATATACATACATATATACACATATACACATAATACATACAGAGGTTAACAAATAATATAATGTATTTATTATATAAAGCTTTTTAAATTTCAACAAAAGCACAAAAACTTAATATGTTTATGGATTTTTAAAACACAATTATATTATGGAATAGAAGAAAGATCGTATTTTTAACACGACTATCGCGGATATTAGATGGTAAGGAATTCCACAACCTCACTGCATGAACGGAGGAGTAAGATAAAAAGTCGGATTTATGGGTTGGAAATTTAAGTGAAGAACTCAGGTGGGATCTACAAGGAATAGTTAATTCACGTGCGAAGGAAAACCGCTTTTTAAGATACGTTGGATAAGATGGATTGTAAAGTGTATTGAAGAGAAAGCAAAGTATCCGAGAATTTACGACGAATACTACGAAGTCTAATGGGTAACCATTTAAGCTCAGATCGGAAACGTGAAACATGGTCATACTTTTTGAGACCATAAATGAACCGAATGGCAAGGTTTTGAATGCGTTCAAGTTTGTTTAATTGGTCCTCGGTGACATCCAGATAACATACGTCAGCATAATCGATATAAGTATATAATATTACATATTAAAATACACACTACAGAAAGTCAATTGTGTCTGTTAGGTAAATATATCCATCTGTGGTAACTAAACTAACTTATACGATAACTTTGAGTATAATTATATATAGTGTAAAATTTTATTTACAATATAAGTAACTATGTAGCTAATGAAAGTCAATAATGAAAAAATATTTCTTTGCAAAAAAACCGCAATTCAGATATTTATTAGAAGAACCTCAGTACTTTGGAGGACTCTTCAGCCCTTAGGCTTACTGAATAACCTGCCACTAAATTAACAGCTTTAAAATGATACCTATACATCAACATTACCAATCGTTATGAGCCAATTTTCCATTACCTATGTATACACGTATGAGATGGTCCGTGGAAGGTGCCTTTATTGATGGTTGTACATTTAAATAATACTATCAAAATTTGGCAACAAATGATGTCTGTCTGTACGAGTATTTGTGTAGTTATAAAAGACGTCAATAAAAAAACGGTTCAGTTACGGATGTACGAGTAAGGAGTAAGTATCCGGTTTATGTATTTATTATAATATCTAGAATTACATCAAGTATATGTCAATGAACAGCTGCCTCGACATATTTCCATAAGTTTAATACTTGTGTACAAACACAGTTTGCACCATACGCCACGTAGCATCACGCATTATGTAAAATATTCTATGTACACAATTAATTCTGTGACATGACTTAGTCTACCCATAGGTATATACATACCTATACAGTATGTTTTCTTTTAAAGGTCGAATTAAACTACAAGTACGTAATTATAGATTTCAGTATCATGTTTTCGTGAATCATCAGGGTTTTTGCTTGAAAAAAATATCACTTACTCACTCATTACTCGAAAACGATACCTACTATTGAATTTGCAAATTACTTTATAAGTTTAGGACAGTAATTACTGAATATGTTACACTCAACCTTCAACTTTTTATGTATTGAACCTAAGGCCATTTTATGCCACCAGGTAGCGCAGGAAGCGTTAGGCTGAAAGAAAAGTACCGACCCTGTACGTACCAGTCTAATAATAGGGTTAAACATACAATGTGTTCTGAATTTAGAATCTAGGTTTATAGCAGGTGATAGGCCTACTAGTAGTGCTAGGTTTAAACTTACCCAAAGTGATTCGCGGAGCAGAAGCGTCGGCTTGTAGCCAGAAGGTAACCCATGACATAGCGACTATCATCATTGATGGAATGAAATAGTCCATTAGGTAGTATCCTACTTCCCGGCCAAGTTTGAACGTAAATTTAAGTGCACTGTAGTTTCCAGCTGAAAAAATAACCGATAAAGTCAAAACGAGCTCTGCATAGGGGCTAAAGATTATAGTAGTCACCATAAAGTTTATGCTTCTTTGATATTGAATTTAAAATCCCAAATGTTTATCAATATGAAAATCTGACCACGATGACTAGAAAGTCACAGAAACGTATTTAATTTTATTATAATATCCAAACAAATGTTTTGATTTCAACGAATTAGATATATTTAAGCAATTTTAAAAATAATGTACTCGTAATACAGAACCATAGAAAGTTACTAAAATAAACCAACATTTGTCGTTAATAGATAGTTAGAAAATTGAATCCAATTTAAAAAAATATTAATGGGAACAGCTTCATTAAAAATGCAACTTTATAGTGACGTTTGAGAAAAGCCCCAATACAAAATATTTATTTATAAAACATCACAAACAAAGAAAACGACATTACATCTACCTCCCCCGAGGCGCATGTTTACAATGTCCCCTCGCACCACAGACTCGTTTGTCCAGAAATCTATGAGGGAATACTCTGTCAGGTGCAACTCTGATGATAAGCGGACTGGATTGTCCCTTTCCCACATTATGCGTAGAATGGAAGCGTTGTATTTCCCTAAAACATTTAATTTACACATTAAAAAGTAGATAACTCTCATGAATGAATGCCTGAAATTTCCAAATAAGTAGGTAATTATTGCAAAACGACTATATGGTAATATAGCTGGTTCTTACTTATGTATTGTTTCAAAATGTTTAAAAAATGTAAGATTTACTTACAACTCTCCAAATTCATAGAGCAGGTTTGGTCATCAAATGGAAATTTCTGGAGGTTCATCCAACAATACAGAACAGCTTGCATACGCCGGCTGAACAGTACCTCGCCATCAGGTGCAATAGATATAAGTACATCTTTACTGTCAGTGCCCATGAGACTCGAGGATTGCTCGTTTGACATATAAAGATGTGGGACCCATACGCGCTGCCGGAGATCGCTCTCGCCTATAATTCTAGAACGTTCGGGCGAGTAGAGCGCGTAGGCTAACCGCGGATCCGTCCATCGGAGTTGTAGAAGAAAGTGCAATTTGAAGTTCTGCGAAAGAAGAACTGGTTAATGGTTAGGTTTTTAAGACGAGTGCATTTTGTGTGTGTGTGTGTACCCTATAAACCATGCTTTAAACATATATCTTTTCATTTTATTAATTATTAACATTAGATATAGTTAATTACAGCATGCACTCAGCATAAAAGTTAAAGTGAAATAAATATAGGAACACACCAGTTCTCATGAAAACCAAAGCTTCTTAATCGACACGCTCTAACTTTACCAACCCTACTTCATAAACTCTACATCTCTGTCAAAATGGATAAATAAAGAAAACGACGAGCACTCTTGCCGGTACTAAAGCGAAACGTGAACCTTCTATGCACACACTATTTTATGATTTTTTCTGAAATATCGAAATGGCGAAGTTATACATTTTGACGGAGATGCAGATTCAGATATTTAGCTCTATGTGATATCTGATATTATTCACATTGTTATCCATATGTCATAATATCTAGGCTAAAATGTAAAAGAATCATATTTTTTCTATTTTTATGTGAACAATAAATGTATATGTCTTTTAAAAGACATATTAATAATTGACTGCTAATATTAACAATAAGTCAGACTCTGCCGATTAGTAAATACGCACTGGACTTGCGTGTCAGGTAGGTTTTATTTGCAATGCAGCTTCATGATTTAAATTATCCCCGTGGGTACAATGCACTTAAAGGTTGCTAAAGCTTTGAGCGATGTTTGTCAGGATGCATTATTTCGTAGTTAAGTTTGAAAGATTAAAGCTAGGGCCCATTACTTTATAATAAGATCTCACCAGATCATGTGCCTCCGCAGGCTGTATGAAGTATACATATGCGCTAGCATGCACATAGACAACTCCTCCGGTCTGGTATGTGGGCAGCAGCAGACGGTCGTATCTACACTCGTTGGCCAACCGCGACAAGAACTCGGACTGTGTGTAGTTGTCGCCCTTCTCTAAGGACGGACACTCGAGCCCTTGGGCCGACCTGAGACACAAACATCAGTTCATTTACAATGGTGGACTTAGTGTAAGAACGGAATGGTAAAAGTAGTAATAAAACAAAACTTATCACAATCAAATTTATAGCTTACAGATGTAACACCTGAACTACATTTGTAACATCTAAAAATATAAGAAAAGATATCTGACCTCATGTAAAGCTGAGCTTCTAAATCTAAACGGCTTAACCCTAACTTCAACAAATTCTACATATACATATCGTGGAGATGATGTCAGTATTTAGTTTCTTATCTGAAGTAACAAAAATTAAATTAAAAATTTAAAAACTCCGACACAAGAACTTAAGTAATTTCCCTTTAAAAAGTAAAAAATAATAAAAGAAACTTAATGTTAAAGTACCTAAGAATCTATTAATAATTCTAAAAAAAACCTCGCGTTGGGGGACCGAGATATCCTGAGAACCAACTCTATAAGAGTTCAGAAAAACAGCGGAACACTTCGACAAAAGGTATGTAAGTAGTACCCTTGCACTTCGACTGGCTCGTCATGGCGGGGCACTGCCGTGCCCTTAGATACATAAATAGCAAGGATAAAACTAATAAACACATGTTAGTATATGAATTTAATATAGAGATATTTAACATTATTTTGATACAAGTTAATATATGCTTAAATGACTATCGATTGAACTCGACTTAAAACACCAATGTCCTTGAATACAGGCAAACTAAACCACTGAACCGTTACCCATGCTATTTGCCAAATAAGTGTTAGGTTAGTGCCCTATCGGTTAAGATATATTGCGATTTAAACAGTATGAATTATTTAATTTCCAGAGCAGAGGTTCCAGAAATGCGTTATCGGTCTTTTAATAAAGTGTATCGCTCAGGAAATGTTTCCTCTGGAACTGTGGAAGACTTTTAATTATCCAGGTGGTGAGGATGAAACTTGGAGTTCCTCCGACAAGTACGGTGGTGCTCGAACAACTCATCGTAGCACTCTCCGTGATACAGGCGGTAGTGAATGTAGAGAGAGGCCACATCGTTGCACAAAATCAAAGGGTCCATGTCTGGTCAGAGAGGACCGTGTCTTCGGCGATTCGAGCCGCAATCTTTTGAAACAACTCCTTCATCATATTTTATTCAATATTTCTATTGTTACGCGTAGTTGCATACATACGGCTTCAATCTGTTCTCATCTAAAATGTATCAAATATCCACTCGCATCACTGAAGTAATACATAAAGAACTTATGACACCAAAAAATAACCAATAGCATGCTTATTATGTGTCCACGCGTAAGTCGAATCTGCAATTTTAGTCGTAGTATATATTTTTATACATATTATTTAATACGATAACTTTTATCATAGATGAATAAGCAGTATAACAGGGAATATATTTATTCTATCATAAATATTGTATATTATTAATATGCATATTATAACAGTTTTAAATAATAACTAGTCACAATGTTTAAGCGAAAGCACCTTATGTCGCTATCATTTACATTGCCATTGTAATTAACTATATCTCGGCTGTGACAACTCCATTGCATACACAATAGTTGATAACTACCTGTATGATTATAAGAATTACAGTTCCTTAATTTGCAAGGAATGCGAGTTAAGTTCGATAATGGTAATAGCAGGATAAAATTTTATCTTTAGTCACAAAAATTCGCATTTTTATAGAAATTTATATTTAAAGAATCATGTTATATCTTTACATTAAATTAGATACCTATATAAAATTATAAGTATGTGGAACATTTCCCTGGATAAAAATGATGCATCCGTAATTTCAACCAGTTTATTTAATAGAAAGGTAAATAAATTATTGAATATTTTCAAAAACCATTTAATGACGTATTGACGTCATTGATTGAACATATAAATAAATAAGAAAAGTGTTTATCTATAGATCAAATTAGGTCTATGTAGGTAGTACTAGTATTAAATTATTTAAAGGTTATTTAAAATAAGAAATTAAATCCTTATCCTTATATATTAATTGAGAAAATTCCAGAATGCGAATCTTATATCATGGGTGTTTTCTATGTAGGTATAATATGCACGTATTTACAAAAAATCCGTTCCGTGTCCGTTATTTAGTATCCATATTTCAAGCTAATGCTTAGTTTGACTAGATGGCGCTGTGTGTGTGTGAATGTCAGTGCATATTTATTTTATTCATTCAAATTATTTGGAACAAAATACACCACGTGCAAAGTATGCCTGGAATGGCGGAGCAAGCACTTTCAACATTGACTACTTATGTATACGGAGACTGTATCGGGTTAATATATGGATCCTAACTTTGCTCGGCAAGGTTATGCGATGCTGCTAACGACAACAGTGCTAATATTTGTGAAAGATAACGCTATGGACCAATTCGCCGAGATACCAACAAGATTTGCTCTGAGATTACCCGCTAAGCTAGCCGCTATGTGCACATTAAATATGCTGTAGTAATAAACAAATTAAAAGAACTCGGTTTTTATGGAAATTATCTGTGGGGAAATACGGATTATTGTTTGGCAAAGTACATGTTGAGGCAAGTAGATGTTAAAACTACAGCATCGCATCCGAACTTTCCCTTTGTCTTTGTTTTTAAGAATTCGTAATTATATCACTCTAAATCACTTCAGTGTGACTTAAAATATATTTTAGCGTAAGAATTTAGTACCTTAAAGGTGATAGCAGATATACAGTTAATATTATTTTCAATGCCACACTGCGCCCACCTCCCACGACAACAGAGCCAACAGGCGTTAAGTTTCTTATACCCCGTAATTTCACTAGCTACAGTGCCCTCATCCCGAAACGCAAAACTGCATAATATTCCTATTTCATGGAACGATGTGGCGTACATTTATAGTGGCGTAGTTTTGACAGTATGTTTTGCCTAAAAGTGCCGCTCTTTTTCATTTAATCAGTCGATTTAAGACATTTTAGTTGAAACCAATATATAACTTAGAGGCTTTACTGTCACTGTTCAGTCTTTTTGAATCATTCGTCCCAAGTAAGTTCAAGCGAGGCTCCTCGGAGCGTGAGGTCCCTCAGGGCGTAAGACACCTCAGGGCGCGAAGCCGAGGTCCTAGGGCGGTGACCCGCTTCGCCCACGCCTTTCTACGCCACTGACTGCTTGGTCGACTCATTGTTCTCGAGGGTCTACCACCTAGCAAGTAGGGAGTCTAGAAGGTATTTTTAAGAGCATATTATCATGTATTTTGCGTAATATACTATTTTCTGAAAATTTTCTATACGTCACAAAATTTTTGGAAGGAATTCGTTTTTTCTTTATTCGGCAAATGAAGTGAAGATGGACCTCGAAAAATGATGGATGTTACAAATCATTACCTACAACGTCCACCACAATTTAATTTTAACATTAGTTTAACGCATGGTATAAGTTTAATCCACGCAACGACACATATTCTCGAACTATGATCATATTGATCATGTGTATTTTTATTTTTTCTAAGTTATTAAAAAAGCTAAATTATTCCGTATTTAATTCTGGTACCTACGTCAGCATCCTGAATTGTCACGAATCCGGGAGGAGTATGCAATCCATACGCTTATTCACTAAGATGACAATGTTTCATAGGCGTAATAAAGTTTATCTTTCCCACTGAAATATATTACAATTGTCATAATAGTATGTATGTTTGCAATGTATATACATACATTTATTTA
>PQWD01001673.1:0-81458 GCA_019425675.1 Leucinodes orbonalis
AAATAAACAAAAGTGATCAATGAAACGACACATAAAAAAGTGCGCTTTTATAAAATTGTGTTTGGTATTTAATTGCGGGTTGTGGAAAATACCGAAATCATTGTCAGTAGCTCATATTATATGTTCCCACCAAGGGGTATAAACCTCTCCGTATAGGGTGTATAGCCCTTAGTAGTCCATGCGGGCCCAGTGCGGTTTCGCCGATTTCACGCACAACCTTTGAATCTATTCGTATGCGTAAGAGCGTCGGTAGCTCTTTGGTGAGGTTTGTTGCTTACCAATCTGGAGGATGCAGGCTAAAATCCGGCCACGTACCAAAATATTTTCCATTTTCGGAATTATGTGTACGCTTATCCAACGCTCTTACGGTGAAGAAAAACATCGTGAGGAAACCTGCGCACATCTGCGAAGAGATTTAATGGTGCGTGAAGTTGAAAAGAATGACTTCTGAGTTTCTTGCTGGATTCTGCTCAGTAAGAACTATCGTCCAAACCGGTGGTTGTTTCATTTGACATTTATAAGTTTTCAGTAAGGATTTAAACTGAATTAATACTTTTTATGGGTAGGTCCTATACACTATATATGGGTAGGCTCGTGCTCCTCGGTGGGGATGTTCAACGAGCTGACGGTGATGTTTCTCGTCGCCTTTTCTGAGACTACTCTGTAGTACCGTCCAACATGTGTAAGGATCTATCTTTTCAACTTATCGCAGTCCACTGCTGGACAAAGGTCTCCCCCATTTTGCGCCAGACATCCCGGTCCTCCGCTTTTCTCATCCAGCTTCCACCAGCGACCTTTCGCAAGTCGTCGGTCCATCGGGCCGGAAGGCGTCCTATGCTTCACTTGCCAAGACGCGGTCTCCACTCTAGAACTCGTCTGCTCCAACGGCCATCGGTTCTGCGACATACGTGACCACACCAATGCCACTTCAACTTGCTGATCCGGCGGGCTATGTCGGTAACTTTACTTCTCTTCTCTTCTCTCTAAGGATCTAAATATTTTTTGATTTGATTTTTTGACTTGCCCAATCCGCACCTGTTCCGCGACTAAGGCCTATACACTATATATAGGTGTGTGCCCTCCGTTGGGGACGTTCAAGGAACTGAACTGTGTTTGTGTTATCGCAGGCGTCCCTGGAGAAGCTGGTGGAACGTTCCGGCGGGGAATCATGTTGGTCGCGCATGTTGTGTGTGGTGCGGGAGGCGCACGTGGCGCACGAGGCCGGCGCCGCCGCGCTGGCCGCGGGGGACGTGCGCCGCGCGCATGCGCTCTTCCTCGCCGCGCTCGACGCCGCGCACCCCAACCAGGTAGCGAGGCTTTGCAGGGTTGGTGGGTGCACCGGGATCGTACCACACTACATCTGTGCTACGACGCACTCGTAGCCGCTGCTCACTGAGTATCGCGACCATATACCGTAGCACAGTAACACAGTGCTACGACGCATTCGTAGTTGAAGTTTCTTAGGGTGTACGACTCCGCGCATCTCGTGCCGATATCGTAGCTGTTACAACCAGTGCTACGATGATTTCGAAGCCGCATGTCGCTGGGCGAGCGTATACCGTAGCACTGTAGGTCAGTGCTACGACACATTCGTAACCGCTGAGTATTGTGAGGTCACTGCCTGCCGCTCGTCGCGAGCAGGCATCGTGACAATGTAGATCGGTGCTACGACGCAGTAGTAGCCGCTAGACATGAGTGTGCTACGCACCTCAAGACATGCTTGAGCGCAAACTGTAGCCAATAGTTTCAGGAATCCAGAAATAATGTAAATATATAGTGATGCTCTCATGATGTTACCTGCCATGTCTTAAAACAGTATTACAATAATATTACTTCGCCTTTTGTGTTACGAAAATGCTGACGTATAACACTGTTTAAAGTGATTGCTGTACCATCTCAGATGTTTCTTGTCATAAATGGGTTATCTTACCGAATTTAAACAACTTACTCCATTGTGTCTAGCTAAACAGCGTTGTGGGCGGTTATCCTAGACGCTACTTCCCCAGATGTCTCTGGCGATAACGATAACTTACGGAATTCAAACAAGTAAGTCGAGTGTGTGCAGCTAAGCAGCCGGTGGGCAGCCACGCTAGACGCGCTCGGGCACACCAGCCGGCGGCTCGGGCAGTAGGCGGCGGCGGCTGGCACGCGCGGCGCTGCTGCTAAGGCTGGCGCGCCGGCTCGCTGGCGGCGCTAGGCTGGCTGGCGCTGCAGCGGCAGGAGTCGGAGGCGGCGGCGTGTCTGCACAGCGCGCTGGCACGGGAGCCGGACCACGCGCTCGCCTCCGCCTGTTGGACGCCATCGTCGATACATTGCATCTGCCGCTGGCTGGTGAATTTGTTTACATTATCTACTTTTATTATTATAAAAACATACTAATATATAATAAAATCTATTATACATACTATATATAGAATCCTAGTGTGGAGTCCAGGCTACATATATATATATAATATATATATATATGTTTTATGAAAATAAAATTATTTCAGTTCATCATATATAATATATATAGTTAGTTCATATATATATATTATAAAAATACTATACTTTAATACATTATATACAACTTTGTTTATTTGCTAAAAAACAACTGGGCCGATTTAAAAAAACTTTCATCCAAAAGTAACAGGCTAAATTTTATTTTTGTTACTTTGTCTCAGACGCTTTCTATTTTACTCTCTCTCTTACGCTGTCTCTCTTCTCACTGTGTGTGTGTGTGTGTGTGTATAATTGCCACTAATTAACTTGCCAAAGCAGTCCGTACGCTGACGCGGGGACCAGAACACGCGCTCGATGAGGGGCTTTATTTGGACAGTTTACAACACACTTATTACATTGACAACACATTTGTAAGAGATCTTAGATAAACAACTAACTAGATGCTCATCTCACTCAAATGTTTGCGGCAAAATTTGCCCACTGCGTTAATTGGGCCAAATTTTGCCCACCGCGTTAATTGGGCCAAATTTTGCCCACCGGTTAATTGGGCCAAATTTTGCCACCGCGTTAATTGGGCCAAATTTTGCCACCGCGTTAATTGGGCAAATTTTGCCACCGCGTTAATTGGGCCAAATTTGCCACGCGTTAATTGGGCCAAATTTTCAATCATAATCACGTAGCTCGCTACATGTTAAGTGACATTTATTAACATTATCTACACTAATATTATAAAGAGGAATGCTTTGTTTGTAATGAATAGGCTTAAAAACTACTGGAATGCTTTAACCATTCGAAAGCTAAATTATCCGAGCAACATAGGTTAAATTTTTATGGAAAAATAGGGTTCCTAAGATATTTAGTTTTTAGCGTAATCTAAAAAAATGATAATATTTGTTGCAATTTAAAATACACTATACACGAGAACCGACCTCCATAGGCTATGCTGTCCTGTGGAGATAGATTAAACGACATCCAAGAAAACATTGTGTTCGGCTAACAAGATATCTACGCGAACGAATGCGCGGGCAGAAGCTAGTATTGTTTGTGATGATTTAAAACTGGTGGTCAAAGGGTTTAAAATGTTATTTGTTAAATATATACAAATGCACGATCCTTTTCCTTTTAGGTTATAGTGGGAATTTAGCTTCACAGCGTGTTAATTCTAGATTTTGCTGTCACGTCACTGTTTGTTCACGTTCTTTCTCTCTGTCTATTTCTTTTCTATCTCTTGCTCTCAGACGCTTACTATTTCATTTTCTCCCTCTTGCGCTGTCTCTCTCTCTATATGCATGTGTGTATCTACCAATCGCTGGCTTGGCAGAAGAAGAAAGTTAAATTCGATTGTTCACAAGGATCGTATGTTTGTGCGACAGACGAGGAGGTACCCCAGTTCCCGTTCCCGGCGGTGACGTTGGGCGAGGCGCCCCCAGAGGTCAACACCCCCGGTGACGTCACCAACACATCAGACATGAGCATGAGCTTCGACTGATAACACTAGGTAATGTTCAGTGTTGCCAACTCCCAATATTAATTGGTAAAACAATAATTTTAAATCATTATGGACCCTGTTAGCGTTACAGCGATTGAAAGACATGACGTCTTATTGAGTTTTTTTTTAAATTTGAATTATTTATTATTAAAATGTATTTCACATATTGTAAATTCATAATAATATTAATGTTGTTTGTATAGATATAAATTTATTGATATATTTTATTTTTCAACAGGTAAATAAATGTTAGAGGCGAGCAACATTATATTGCTGTAATGTTCTACAATCACAAAACATCTGATTAACATTAATTAAAAATTTCTTTAAAAAAGAAAAACTCGTGTAAAGATGTTAGAGTGTAAGACGCAGGGTTACCTATCGGGCTTTGTTGTAAGTTGTACATATACTTGTATATTATTTTGTCTGTTTATAAATATATTGGTTACAGAAGACGCATTTTAATTTATTATGTACTTTGTACATTTAACTTGATTTTTTTAACTCATTGTGGTTTAAAAAATGTATAAAAGATCACAAGCAAAGAATATAAATTTTTTGGTTATAAAATCTATTTTTTTGCTAGGTTGTAGACCAAGAGCTAAGCTAATTTAGTTAGCTCGCATAGCTGACGTGGTTTTCCATACTTGTGTGCAGACCGCAAATGAGCAAATTTTGGAAAATTTTCTCTTAGTCTTGTTAAATTATTGATTTTAATTTTTGACTCTTGAACCTTGTCATAAAGGAAAATACAAATAGGTACTTATCTGTATTAAAGTTTATGAATAATAAACCTTACACGTTTAATTGCGAAAATAATGGCGGGACCAACCTTTTATACAACAGTACAGTATCCGTTGTACGTGTCCAGCACACTTTACGCATTTTTCAGGAATACTAATTAGGTACTATAATATTTATAAACTTATCGCAGCTATAGTACGATTCACGAAAGATGACCATAAATTGCGACCATCTGCGCAAGATTGTGACTAATTTAATGATAGTGGAACAAATAATTATGAATAATGAAAATTATACGAGTGTACCAGAATACAGACATTTCGCGTCGCCCGCCACGCACTTACAAAGGGACCCTTAAAAGGATCAGCGCAGTGGTCTTCTTTCGTGAATCGTACTATAACAATGGCTGTCACAAGTGGTCCCGCATTGTAACGTTATAATGGCGGGACCAGGTTTTCATTTAACTGAAATAGAAGAGGTATATTTTTTTTCGAAAGGTACCAAATAGTAGCAATTCAGTACTAACACCGCAATATGAAAATCAGAATTCAAGACTGGTTCCGCCATTATGCTTACCAGTTTGCAACTTACTATAGGCATGTATAATATACATATTTCGATAGAAATAATATTGAACTAACTACCTATATAATGTATTCGTTAAACCGCAGGGCATGGTGAATCGCGTTCTTGTGTAGTGTTTAGGACATATAAAAACATTCACTTTCATCAATAATTTATTTTCCAATAACATTTACAACATTTTTAAATCAAACAAGCTCTAAGTGATTAAATCAACATTTCATATTTTATGAAACCTATAAATATAAAATCACCATGATTATACAATTTTAAAAGCACTTTAAAATGGTTTTAAAATTAGCGCATTGCCTAATACGGACCACTAATTGGTATCGTAAAATCTATTAAAACCACCTAACTAGTAGAGGCACGGTGTAAATTTTACCTATTGAACATTTCTACGCTTGAGGCGTATGAAGAAATTCATATAAATAGTTTTGAATTGCGGTAATATGGATAATTGTATATGCTACCAAATGTAGTTAAAAAGGATACAAAATCACGCGTGTTAATATAAAGTACATAATCTAAGAGATAGTTAAAAAAATAATAAAATACGTTCTAAATTAATTAATATTGTCAAATTGTAGTTGCAAAATTTCATATCAATATATACATTAAATCAAAACAAAAAGCAACCTTAATTGGTCAAAACAAATCTCAAAAAAATATAAAGTATAAACTTTGCAACCATTTGACAAAGCCGTCACAATCGCATCATAACAGATTTATACAAGAAAATACTATAAAATTCGTTCAAACAATATTTTAGAAATTACAATACAATTTTGAGTAATTCTTTAACATTGGATTTTGGATTAAAACTTCAGAATATGAGTAACGGCTCAAATCAACCTTATAACTAAGCATATTAGCTGGCGAAGCGCCCAACTTAATAGCGCTCCACAACAATACACACCGGCCGGGTGAGGGCGGCTCCGTTTGGCACTAGCAACTAGTTAGTCCAACCAGCCTAGTTTATAGCCTAACTAGAAACCAGTTCAACTAGAAGTTTATTCCCAGTACGTAACTGGAAGGCATTAAGTTCAATTATTAGGTGCGCATCTAGCCTAACTCGTAGTATCTTGTCAAACTAGTTGGTGCCAGTGTTGCCCAACTTTGAAATATTTAGGCTAGCTAGATATCCATCTAGTCTAAGGTACCTAGATAGACTTGATGAACATTTTCGTAACTTTAGTGACTAGTCAAAATTTTGGCATTAGTCATGAATAGGCATATATTTAGTTTGTATAGAAGGCATTATTTAGTGTAACTGGCAGGCGTTCTAGTCAAAATTTTAGGCATCTATCAATTCCGTCCATCTTAATCTGTAGCCAATTTTCTCGAACACATCAAATCACGAAATAGTAAGCTAGAACTAATTCGATCATTCATATTTGTAGTTTGGATAGAATAAAGGCAGGTAACTTTTATTTTGGATAGACTACTCTAGTGTATAGGCAGGTAACAATTTTTATGCGTTCAAGTAAGCTAATAGTAGCTTAACTTTTAGCCTTACTAGTAAGCTAGTTGGCACTAGTAAAGAAGTGCAAACAGGGCCAACTCAGTTATGAACTAGTGCGGCCACGAGCGTCAGGGGTCTCGCACGGGACCGCCCTCGTATTCGCTCGTACCGCTTGCCCACTGTAGGGGGGATGGGTGCCTGGAAATTCAGATATCAAATAAGTAATAGATGAGAAATAAGTTATTCCTAAAAATGTACTGAAATCCCAACATGATTGTAGTAAACTGAGATTTAAGTCTAAATCTACCCAATTTTACTAACAAATAAGTATTCGTGAAGGTCAAAAATAAATACAGTAAAAAAATTAAATTAACAAAGTTAATAAAAAAGTTTATGTAGGTGACTCAAAGAGAATCCCCATAACGCTAAATTTAAGTAATGCCGATATTTTACCCGTTTACCGAGTGTCGAGATTATACAAAAACCTTTTACAATTTCAGCATATTTTGACAGACTTTGCTAACATTTTTAATGTATAAATTTTGTTTCACACTTCCATATTCGTATACTAGAACGAGACTATGTTGATCTTTACTTGATACAGTTAGACAGGATAGCGATATACACGATGAATAGCGCTATCTCTTTCCAACCTTCTTCAAGTAAAGATCGAAGTCGAGTCTCTTTCTAGAATACGAGCTTAATCTATAATTTTTTTCAGACTTTCATAAGTGAATGCTACGAGTAAATTGAATAAATTGGCTGTTAACCTTTAACCGCCAGAGACGTCTTAAAGCGTCACAAAATGATGTTCATTGTGTCTAGAATCGTGGTTGTCAAATCTAAATAAGGATCAACGCTTGATTCTCATTTAAGAATACGGGCTTAAATTGACTAAATGTGACTGAAAGGCTTTTAAAGTTACAAAAAACTGTCAATACCTTCACTTTGTGAATTGAAAGGCGGCGTGTACAAGGCGTGTTCGGACGCGTGTTTGAGTGCGCGAGCGTGGGCGTGGGCGTGTGTCCTGGCGTGGGCGGGGGCGTGGGCGGGCGCGTGGGCGTGGGCGTGGGCTTGCGGCGGGCCCTCGCCGGGGACCGCTGCTGCGCATCAGCGGCTTGTGTTGCTCGCTGGTGTACCCACGTCCAGCAAGAACGGCAGAATACCTGCGTTACAAATAAATATCCACTGATTTTCACACAGCGCCTTCTAGTCCCAAATTAAGCGATAAACTTGTTGGTACTAAACGGATAAACACATTTTTTTTTGTAAATACATATAATACACCCAATCAAATACAAACGTATGTTGATGCAGACAAATGTTTGTACCGCCTGGGGAAAGAACCCGGATGCCTTGGTGTAAAAGTTACTTCTCAACCATTACACCAAATGGGTCATGCTTCAGTTTTATAAAACCCTAAATACTCTTTGTGTGCGTTACCCTAGCAGGAAAGTATGTCCTAGAGTGATATGAGTGGTACCAATGTTTTGTGCTCAATTTACTATATATGTGCGCCAAATATTATATATGTGCATCCAGCCGTTTTGGAATAAATCGAAAAAAACAGTTCCTGCTAGGGTAACGTTTTTCTAGCAGGAAAATTTTTAACAAAACATCGGAGAGAAAAAATAATTAGTCCGTTAGAAAGCTTATGTTTGTGCATGAATGTGCGCCAAAAATTATATATGTGCGCCTTCAGGTTTTTGAAATATTCAACTTTTTAATCTTCCTGCTAGGGTAACGTTTTACAAAATCGCATATCTCGAAAACTATTGCATGTGCGTTTATGAAAAAAATTGCATAAATAGCTCTTACATGTGCCAATATGTGCCGGAATTTTGAACAAGAAAAAACTTAGATTTTAAGTTATAGCGATTTTTTAAGAAATTAGAAAAAAAATGTAGCCTCTTATAAAAAGACCGATAAGCTCATAAAAAAATGCATTTGATCCGTCTTGAGACGCAGATTATGTGCAGCAAGTTTCAATAGTGCACATTCATTAGTTGTTGAGTAATATGAGAAAAACTAAACAAAAAACCTATCATGAGTTTGACGTTCACATACAAGAAACTGGTTCAATCTAAGATGAGCGAGTGTAAACCATGATTATGTGCATATTGTCAACTAAATTGTGAAAATTTTCAGCTTAAAATGTTCCGTATTTAAAAAGATATAAACAAAAAACAAATAAAAAAATACGTCGATTATCCGACCAATTGGAATGACTACTAAAAAGCGACGGTTCAATATGTATCGATAGCCTTCTTAAATTTACACATCAACCTATTGACACGTCTTGTGCCTAAGTACAGTAAAATAAAAAAGTGATACTTATTAATTTTAGAAAACAATATTTCCATATTTTTTATAAATTTCATAAAAATGCATTGGGTAGTACAAATGGAAATAATAAAGAATGTATTGAAAAACAATATAAAAAATTTTAGTGTGAGAATGTGCTTTAAAGTTATTATGCTTAGTTAATTATGTTCGTTTTTTTTCTTCTCACATAAACTCCACACGACTTGCACAATTATTTAGTACTTCACTTCATTCTTTTTTTGTAGAGTTGAGGTATTATTGATCACCGTCACACAATAAAACTCTATAATAATTTGAAGATAAGCGTGACACCATGTTAAAGTAACCATCAATGGACTATGTATTAACTCTGGCCGCGCGCACCAGCTATGACATAATACGTATTGCTTGTAGCAAAAAGGACAGGTAACTGAGGTATTAATTAGAGGGAGACAGATATGTAAACAGTACTCCATCTTGAATAATGCAAAGGGCTTTTTACTACAATTGCACGTGTTGGCTTCTGAAAATTATAAAGTTATGTTCATACAGTTTTAATTGGGAACAACACGGTCGGTTGTATTTTGTTTTATATAAAAAAATACTATTTGGCAGAGTAAAAAAATATTAATCATATCAATCGTGTAAGTTTTGTAAGAAATTTGTGTAGAGGTCAGAGACCTATGTCCAGCAGTGGACTGAAGAGAGACCCACGTCAATGTAACTGAGGCAAGGAAGTAGTTTGTTGTCAATAAAAAGTAGGTTCTATAAAATCTATCTATAAAGTAGCTAAGTTGGCAACACTGTGCGATATGCCGGACAGTGCAATAGCGAGCTAGTCTATGTGACGTGCATAACAGTCATCACATCACACTCTGCAGATCGCATAATGAAATAAGAAATTGCAAATTATTCCTGAGACAAATATTATTTTATAAATGACTAAATTACTCTGTGCTTTATTGTGATTACTATGCTCATTGACTGGAAAATGAATGTGATTTTAGGTAATACTGATTTGATAATACCAAAGTATATATTTGAAACTATTTCTGTGTACATTTTTAGGTAGGTATATTATATGTGATTCAGTGCCTTAATTAAATAAAATAAAATATATAAATATTTTAATTCTCACATCCAAAGGTTATAAAGAAATAACATGCATGCATTTCAATATTACGAGTATATTTAAGTGTTACTTTTTTGTTTCTATAAATTGGTTTTAATTAAAAAATAATGTGATTTTAGTTATTTTTTTTTACTTCACTGGGTCTCCACAAACCTAAATAATTTCTGTACGAGATTTAATAGTTATAACATATTAATATTTTTTTAAAAGGCTATTCAAAATAATTATATTAAAAAGTTAATTTTGTACGAAATTTAAACATAAGTTACAATAGTAATATTTGCATGAACCCAAATTTACCAAAAAACTTTCTAACGCGACTGTACGACGGCTACAGAGGTATTAAGCGTTCATTACCGAAGGCCATCGATACATATCGAACCGTCGCTTTTAGTAGTCATTCCAATTTGGTCGGATAATCGACCGTATTTTATTTTATTTGATTTTTGTTTATATCTTTTTAAATACGGAACATTTTAAGCTGAAAATTTTCACAATTTTAGTTGACAATATGCACATAATCATGGTTTACACTCGCTCATCTTAGATTGAACCAGTTTCTTGTATGTGAACGTCAAACTCATGATAGGTTTTTTGTTTAGTTTTTCTCATATTACTCAACAACTAATGAATGTGCACTATTGAAACTTGCTGCACATAATCTGCGTCTCAAGACGGATCAAATGCATTTTTTTATGAGCTTATCGGTCTTTTTATAAAGAGGCTACATTTTTTTTTCTAATTTCTTAAAAAATCGCTATAACTTAAAATCTAAGTTTTTTTCTTGTTCAAAATTCCGGCACATGTAAGAGCTATTTATGCAATTTTTTTCATAAACGCACATGCAATAGTTTTCGAGATATGCGATTTTGTAAAACGTTACCCTAGCAGGAAGATTAAAAAGTTGAATATTTCAAAAACCTGAAGGCGCACATATATAATTTTTGGCGCACATTCATGCACAAACATAAGCTTTCTAACGGACTAATTATTTTTTCTCTCCGATGTTTTGTTAAAAATTTTCCTGCTAGAAAAACGTTACCCTAGCAGGAACTGTTTTTTCGATTTATTCCAAAACGGCTGGATGCACATATATAATATTTGGCGCACATATATAGTAAATTGAGCACAAAACATTGGTACCACTCATATCACTCTAGGACATACTTTCCTGCTAGGGTAACGCACACATACTCTTTGACATTTAACTCATACTAATGTTCTGAACTTAGCCAAACTTTGCTTAAGCTGTAAAAACAATCAAAACTCACCTAAAACACATGGGCTCGCGGCAGAAGTAGGGCCCTTGTTGCAGATTGCACACCGTACACATGGAGTCTTCTAAATAAGGATCCACTTGAATCTGAAAAAAGGAAAGGATTCCTGTTGTGATTTCTAAGAAAAATCAATAAATTACATTCAAACTTCAGCCGTAAAATTCTTGACAAGGTTAGCGTCCGACGCGCTTCGGCCCGATGGACCGATAGTATCTTCTACTAGGTGGTAGACTATACTGCCTCGTCTAGGTAGGTATCACCACATTACCAGATCGTCCCGTAAAATAGAAGTGCTTTGCACTTGTGTGTTTCGGGAGGAGGACACTGTACCTAGTGAAATTACCGGATATAAGAGATCCAACATCTGACGTCTTAAGTGACGGGCACAGAGCAGTGTTGACGGAAATAGATGACTACCTACAGTTATAATTTTCCTTCAACTCTTTGTCATGGTTTCTTATCACTTGCGTGCTGACCATCCCGTTCACTTATGACAAATGGCCGGATGGCAATGGGGGAGACCTATATCCAACAGTACTTTAGAGAGCTTCTTTAACTCCACCAGACCACAGATTAAACCCTTTTATCTATATTTTATTCTTTAAAATGTCTGCCCTGGTACTGTCAAAGTAAACAAGGCCTAAAGGAAGGATGCCGTGGGTTTACGTAAAACGGCACCGTGCCGTAACTGCATTCATCAATCAGCCACCACCATCGTCCATGCGAACAAATATGCCACCCCCAATGACAGCCGTCCATCCCGGTCCTAAGCAGCCTGCATACTGAATAATTCAATTTGGGGACGTTAGGCCGATCTAGGAAGGCCTATTCCTTGTAGTGGGTCGTTATAAGCTTTCCAGAGAAGGCCCATGCCCTGCAGTAGAGAGTTCCAGGCCGATCTGGGAAGGCTTATTGTCTGCAGTAGGGCTTTATAGACCGACCTGTGAAGGCCTATTCTCTACAGTGGACGTTATAGCAGACCTGGAAAGGCATATTGCCTGATGTGGGTCGTTATAGGCCTACCAGAGAAGGCCTATTCCCTGCAGCGAGTCGCTATAAGCTTATCAGAGAAGGCCTATTTCTTGCAGTGGATCGTTAAAGGCTGATAAGCAACAATTGAACTCTGTTACCTTTTTTAAACTATTATCACATACCTTTTTAGTGAACTTGTCGGTGAATATCTCTACATAGGCCGCAGAGATGGCGCGCACGTACGAGCGCACGTTGTTAAACGTCACGCGCCCGGAGCCGATTGGGTATTTGTTCTTGTCAGTGTCAATACCTGAACGGACAGACAGACTTCCATATTACAATAGGATTCAAGTAATAAAATATATGATTCCTCCGTTATTTAATAAAAAAATAACTGACATCAATAAATATCATTTAAGTTTGACATTGCTAATAAAAAATCAGACAATTTCAAATATATTGGCACAATAGGTTTCTAGCAAATAAATGATATTCTAAGTTTCCACTTCAGAAGTTTCTCAATTTGACATTTTATTGACATATATTTAGGATAAGAATTTTAGTGTAGCAAAGGACCATGGGGCAATTACTAAGTTGTGGCGTAAAGATGTTAAGTTTGTATCCAGGTATTTTATTGCTTGCTCTTCAGCTCTGGATTACATTTATTCCTAGGGCTTAATTGTTAGGGCACAAAAAGTAGGTGCATGTTTATTCTTGTTTTATATATATTAAGTTTAAAATTTATTATATTGTCAACCATTTGAAGAAAAAATTGTCAGCATAGCTCATTAAACGTCCCCACGAGGGGCACGACCCTACCCGTACAGGTAGTATGGCCTTAGTCGTCAGCGCGGGCCCAGTGCAGATTGGCCGTCACGCATAACCTTTGAATTTCTTCGCAGGCGTGCGCTGGTTTCTTCACGATGTTTTCCTTCACCGTAAGAGCGTCGATAAACGTACATATAATTTCGAAAATACATTGGTACGTGGCGTGATTTGAAAGTACCTCCAAGATTGAAGGCAAAATCAAAACAATCTGCTTCCGAGCTCTTAAAAATTTAACTTACTGCTACAATACCAAAATACTGACCAGCATAAACGACGCCTGCGAACAAGTCGTTCATGATGAGCGCCAGCGCAGACGCGCTGAGCATTCCGTGGAGGGCGCCCACGAACACCGTGCGAGCTGGCTCGAGTCGTACCGACCCGCCCACCACCCAGTTGGAGTCCGAAACCGCCCATGGGATCACTTGCACCTGCACACATTTTTCATTATGGAAGATATTTTACATGTTTACACACATTAGGAAAAAAAACTAAACATTTTGAGAATTTTTCATTTTATGTCGCACAGACCTAATTTGTCTTTCATATAAATAAATACATATCCTTAGATACAGCGTTCTCAAGGCCCAAATTAGCATTTTAACAGGTAATTAAGCATTTAAACAGGTATTAAACTGATTAACATAGTTCTTTTAGTGCCAGATAAAAAAAGCTCGTCCCTTGAAACAGGAGTGTTATGTACTTGTATTTCGGGCTACAGTGCCCTCAGCACTGTAGCTAGTGAAATTACCGGGTATAAGAGACCTTTGTTGTCTTTGGTGTCGGGCGCAGTGCAGCATTGACAAAGAATAATTGTATATCAGTTGGTGTCCAAAGCTGCTGTCATGGTCAGATGTATCACCATCAGGCGAGTGTCCGATCGTTCTGTACACTTATTCATCATCATCAGCTCACTAAACGTCCCCACCGAGGGGCACGAGCCTACCCGTGTAGGGTGATTAGGCCTTAGTCGTCCACGCGGGCCCAGTGCGGATTGGACGACTTCACGCACAACCTTTTAATTTCTTCGCAGGCGTGCATGAAGGTTTCCTCACGATGTTTTCCTTCACCGTAAGAGCGTCAGATAACGTACATATATTTTTGAAAATTTGAAAATACATTGGTACGTCGGGATTTGAACCTCGGCCCTTCCGGTAGGAAGGCGACAGTCCACACCATTGAGCCACCGACGCACTTACACTTATTAAAATATAGTTTATGTTATATGTTTAAGTTTTGTATATAATCGAGTTGTGTGGGTACCTCCTTGCTGCGCATCTTGCGCGAGGCGACCCGGTAGTACCAGTCGTGTCCGCGGCGGCGCGAGGCGGCCAGCAGCGCGCGCATGCGTCTCTCGCTCTCGAACGTCACGTACGCGAACCCGCGCGGGGACTCGCCGTCCGACACGCGCTCGCGCCCCGGCCACTCCACACTACACACACGACATGCGACACATTACACATGCCTACGGACATTCACACCGCGCCACCTAGCCCCAAACTAAGTATTACTTTAACTAAGTAGATTCGACACGCTAAGAAGAAGACTTTTAAAGATATTGACTTTTAAAGATGCTCTACCCCTTTGAATCCACGCTCGGGGTGCATGGAATATTTGCTAATACACTGTTCTTAATGCAGATAAATAAATAAACACTGACATTCACACAGCGTTTCTAGCCCCAAGTTCAACGTGAAGCCTGTATTATGGGTACTAAACAACGGATAAACATACTGGGGGGCGAAGGCTGGGGCACGTAAGTGTTGATGTGGGAAGCCTACCCTGCAGTGTACCGTTCAGGAGGATGATAATGATGAATGAACAAGCATTCAGAAAATCATGGCAATTGACAAGTATTAAAATTATGCAGCCGATACCGCGATAGATATGTGATCGTAAACCGTAAATTGTGTTATAGAAAGTTTGTGTCAAACTATTTATAATAGCAAGTTGAAGCCGCGAAATAAGTTTTAAGAATTGAACGTCAAAAAGAAAATCTAATATATCCAAAAGCAGACTTACCGCACTGGCTGGAAAGGTCTTAGCGCAGCCATCAGCTCGTGCTCAGTAATATCCCAGGGCAAGCCGCCCATGAACACCTTGGGCGAGAACCCCCCACTGGGGTCGGTGCACCGGGCGGGCAGCACACCACTCCATCGCGCCGGGACCCCCTCGCCGCAGGACCCCACCCCTCCCACGGACCCGCTTAGACCGCCCACTGCACCACCTACAATATCCACTGACATTCACACAGCGCCATCTAGCCACAAACTAGGCATTTAGCCTGTATTATGGGTACTAAACAACAGATACATTTTGTTCGTTAATACATACATCATCAGCTCATTAAACGTCCCCGACCGAGGGGCACGAGCCTACCCGTATAGGGAGATTAGGCCTTTAGTCGTCCACGCAGGCCCAGAGCGGATTAGCCAACTTCACGCACAACCTTTGAATCTCTTCGCAAGCGTGCACAGGTTTCCTCACTATGTTTTCCTTCACCGTAAGAGCATCGGATAACGTACATATAATTTCGAAAATTCGAAAACACATTGTATTTTACGGGATTTGATCCTGCAGGAATAGATAACACCCAGACCAATACAGTCATGTTCACACACACAACTGCACTGCCCGGGGATCTTGGTGTGAGAGTTTACATCTTAACTAATTACACAACATGGGTCGTCGACAATGAAGTATAACCATTTGGCAAAAAACATACTTCGTAGTCCACTCAGTACAGAGAAGTCTAGGTAGGTATGGCAGTGCCTTATAGTGTGGCTGCGCGTTAGGGCACTATCGATAGTCGTTATTTGGGCAAAATAAATAGTGTAGTATCTACAGTATTGATTTCTAAATACTATGGACACAGCAAATCGTTGGATAGTATACATACTATCGAAGCTTAATGTCGAAAAACTAGGTAATGGTTATACTATTGTTGCTAAATATTGTAAAGCAAAGATACTATCGATTTTATAGAGGATTTCCTATGTCATCTATCGATTCATAGTTTGGCAACACTAGTGCCGGATATCGTCCCATAAAATAAGGGTCTTTTGTCGGTAAAAAGATTTGTCTAAATAAAATCCGTAGTTTCGGGTAACGGGCCGCAGAGTCAGGGTCGACTTAACTAACCCTTTGGCCGCCAATGACGCCTTAAGGCGCCAGACAATATTTTCTATTGTTGTCCATTTTTTTTATTTTCTATTGTGTCTGGGATTCCCGGTGTTCAATAGATTAAGGACTACCGTTTTCATTTCGTTCAAACCTGCATTTGTCATGTTCAGGCATATCACCACCTGGTGACCAAACAGCACCATCTAGCCCAAATCTAGACTTAAATATTGGTAACAAAACAACTCTTAAACATTTCCCTATTTTTTAAAATAAATATATATAGCCTAGATTACACTTACAAAATGAGGCGCGTCGCGGCAGTGAGCGCTCGTCACGAGCGGGCGGCGAACTGGCCTGCTCCGGGGGCCATGTCACATCCACCTGAATAATAAATAGGTACATAATATATACATATAAGTGGTTTAATACCAGGATGAATCCTCCATGTAAAGGCAAAAATAGGTTTACTTAAGTCCAACAAATAACTTTGGCAGCTTAAATTCCAAAAATAAGATTGCGTCGTCGGTTCCAAAAAGAACAGACTGTCATTGATGGACACAATCGGATGATCCATACCAGATTGTCTGCAAAGATGATTCCGTACCAGAAGGCATGTATCCGCCCGGGCTCGCGTGGTGGGTTACGGTCCAAATTCCCCGTAGCCATTTATTTATCTTTATTAAGGAAATTAACAGCTTAATACATGTGTTTAGAGTAAATGACATAAGTACTTAAAAATGTCCACTGCTGGGTTAGACGAAAACAAAATGAAGCTAAGTTACAGACATTATTTAACTTCGAACATATGTTCGATATTAGCAATAGGTAATGATGTATGGAAGGCATGATGTATGGAAGGCATGATGTATGGAAGGCATAATGTATGGAAGGCATGATGTATGGAAAGGCTTGTCCTTAGTGATATTTTACATGCTGATGACCCATGGTGGGCAAGTGTTCTACACTCCATTTTTTAGAGCTAGTCACAAAAGCAGACGTATCAGCCATTTCTTTAACCATTAAACGTCTGGAATTCAGACAACAGAAAAAATCTATTGTCTGGCGTGAAAGCGTCATTGGCGGTGAAAAGGTTAAGTAGTATTACCATTATTAAGTAACATTAGAGAAGAACATGGTGTCGAATGTATTAAAACTACGCAATACTCACAGTATTGTCGAGCCAATCGTAGCTGACGGTAGAGGGCGCGGAGGTGCGCGAGGCAGCCTTCGGCATCGCCAGCGCCTTCTGAAACAAACTTTGTATGACAAACAAGATTTCAAAATCTAATCGAAACAATAGCCGACTGCTGTAATTTTCATAGATTCTAAAATCGTTTGTGATATTGACACGCTCTCTCCCTCAAACCTATTGCAGTTGTTTCTACCAGGCTACTTACAACCATTAGTTAAATTATTATCTTGTGGTTTTAAAGTTACTGGTGACAGTAATGATAACCTAACGTACATTCCTGACGAATTAACCCAAGAAGTCCGAAGCTCTACAATATAGGTGTTATGGATATATTTATGCCACGCGCATTAACAATAGGAATTTATTAATAGATGTCGCCCGTACGGCATACAGCCGTTTATATATATCCGAAATAATAACAGACATATTTGCGAATTTATATATGCAATTCCATATAAATTTTAACTAAAATTGCCTCAAGACAAATATAGCTACAAGTAATTTGCAATTGTCAAATAGGACAAGAGTAAATATTGTTTGAACAATTCTACGCTTTTCACTTCCAAGGTCTCCAACAAACATCTTGCGAATTGTCATTTTATTATAGGCTTAAATTATGGCAGGTGAGGGGAGATATTCTAAAAAGGTACTTACCAAGGAGGCGACAATGTCTGTAATGCCTTGGCCGGGATCCTCCCATCCTCCCGGACGCGCACTTTCACTGCAACAAGCAAAAATGTCCATTAGGGTCACCAATTTTTCCAATTTGAGTGGACTTTTCCTGAAAGTAGTGACTGCAATCAGACTCTTGGCTAATAATAATAAATATCGTTTATTACTCAATAAGGTTTAAGGGGAGCGTCGGTGGCTCAATGGTGCGGACTGTCGCCTTCCTACCGGGAGGACTGAGGTTCAAATCCCGACACGTACCAATGTGTTTTCGAATTTTCGAAAATATATGTACGTTATCCGACGCTCTTACGGTGAAGGAAAACATCGTGAGGAAACCTTCATGCATGCCTGCGAAGAGATTCGAAGGTTGTGTGTGAAGTCGTCCAATCCGCACTGGGCCCACGTGGACGACTAAGGCCTTATCACCCTATACGGGTAGGCTCGTGCCCCTCGGTGGGGACGTTTAATGAGCTGATGATGATGATGATGACTCAATAAGGTTTACAAACTTATGGTGAGACAGATCCTGTAAATAATAGTACCTACACTTGTGTCCGAGTGTCTCGCTCTGGCCTTCGTGCTAGGTACATCATTGGTTAGAGACTGGTGGTCTAACGGAATTAACTATATCTCGTTTCACCATCCAATCTGATATCCATGCCGTGGAGAATCCAATCTTTATTTAAACGACAATGTAAATATTCGCCTAATATATATCCCGAATCCGAATGATAGACAAAAAATGTGCTAGTAATATAATTACGTACCTATGCTTGTTTACATTATACCAAACTTTCAGCTGATCGACTTCAGTTTTCAATTAACAGATAGTGTCAAATTTAAGCGAAGGGAAAACTTAGGTCGGGTACAAAGCTGCCAAGGATGCGTGACAAATTTCGTTTTAACTCCGTGTGGACACCCTCACCGCGACTTCACTATATTCCACTTACGCTAATTGGCACATTAGCCACCGACAAGGTGTTCACCCTTTCAGCCACTAGCATACTTAACAAGCTTTAATATTAATTAAATCTTAACGAATAGTTCCGTCACAAGGGGACTCCTGTGTTCCTGCACTTTGTACAGGACGGCAGATAGTCATTTTGCAGCATACAATATTATGAAAATGAAGTGTTTATTCAGTTTAAGTCCTTACAGAACACTTATGAATGTCAAATGAAGCTACCACTGGTTCGGACGGCAGTTTTCTACCGAGAACAATCCAGCAAGTAACTCCGTAGTTTCTACTTTAAGTAACTCTTTTCAAAAAAATGTGTTTTGTACATAATCATATCATTTGTTATCAAAATAATTATAACGAATTAAGTTGAAATAGAGCTTTGGAAACGTTTCGCAGTGCGCTAATTCTAAACCTATATAATTGGACCAGAGCGCCAGATAAAACCGAAAGCCATCTTTAAATAAAAAAATATCCACTGACACTCACACAGCGCCATCTAGCCCCAGTTTAAGCGAAGAGCTTGTAGTTAGGGTACTTAACTGATAAACATACCTATATACATTTTTTCGTAAATACATATATACATATACATTGAAAATACCCAGACCATTACAAACAGACCTGTTCATGCACACGAATGTTTGTACTGCCGGGGGATCGAACCCGGAACCCTTTGTGTAATAGCCGATGTCTCAACCATTACACCAAATGGGTCGTCAAATCTATGACGAGTCATCTAGAGGTCTAGTGTTTAATACTTTCACATAAGTGAAGTAGTTTTAAGCACAAAAAACCTTTACCTACAAACATTACTTATTGCATTTCTCTTATAATATGTACTCCATAAGTGCCACAATCATGTAAACTCCCCTACAGCACTGGCAATAGATACGTATCTACTAATCGAAATGTTCATTCCCCAAATGATAGGAAATACGTCATCTCCGAGCGCCCGGACTTACGGGCTCACGTCACATTTTATGGGCGTCGTGAAATACTGCCTTGGCATGCGCCAGGTTTAGCCTTATGACCAGTTTCCTATAAAGCTGGGTATAGACAAAACTAGATATTTTTATTTTACAAAAAAACTGAATTCCATCTCCATCTCAATTGATGTCAAGCAACGATGCAAGTCAAGATGTCGTCCAACCAGCACTGGGTCCGCGTGGACGACTAAGGCCTAATCACCCTATACGGGCAGGCTCGTGCCCCTCGGTGGGGACGTTTAATGAGCTGATGATGAACGATGCAGTCGAAGATGAGTCATGCCTGTCTAACAGCATGTTCACACAAGTCATAGTGATTGTGGAATAAGCAATAGCTTAAATAGCTTATAAGAATAAATGCATAATTTTTTATTTTGATCTATCTTGAGGGCTAACGTTAAAAAATCAAAATAACATCTTTTGTTTGTAGGCAGTGTCGCTCCGAAAGAGTATGAACGTAATCTTAGGTATTCTAGAACAATTTAACAAAACTGACATTAATATATTGAGTTAGATTTCACCCTACTTTTAATGCAGAGTACTGAATTTACCTATTAGTTACATAGTTTTAAAGTGAAAATTTAAGATAACTAATGCCGAAAACTGTCTGTGACGCCCTTAAGTGGCGATTTTGCTCTAACAATAAAACATTTAAATACTGCAAACTTAAACCAATGTCGTAAGTAGTCTCCATAGTTCATGAGAAGCCGAAGAAAGTTTATCGAGCATTTGTTTACCTTTGTGGCTTAACAATAATGAATATTAAAGTATTCTGTTATTAAAAGCGTGGTGTAGTAAATTTTTTATTGATTAATTATTGATATTGATTTCAATATTTTTATAAAGTAAGTAAATACTCTTGTCACTACCATTTTTGGGAAAATCTATATATGGAAAACTTAAAAAAACGTCGAATAAAGAAAGCTAAAAAACGCCCAAGTCCTTAAAAATTACGTTTTTAAACAAAGCACTTTGTAAACTAAGAAAGAACAGTCTTTCTGCGTAAATACTTTAGGATACGAAGTGAAAAGGACGGTCAGGACGCTCACCCGATTGTAAGTGATAAGCCTCACCATGACAGAGCGGCATTTAAGGAGACTAACTTATATACAGTTCTCCATCAACGCAATCGCACTGCGCCCATCACCCATGACACCAGATGTTAGGTTATCCCTTATTTCTTATACCCGGTATTTCACTAGATACAGTGCCAGTGAAACAAAAGTGAATAGCACTATTACACAGTGCATTCAAAAAGTTCCGGGACTAAATTTCTATAAAATCTACGATCAGCGCCATCTCTCGCGCAACGTTGGAACTAGTTAATACCATCCTTCGACTATCTACATTCGAGATTTCAGCGCTCTAACCTCATTCGAAGTGAAGTTTTGTTTGGTTGAAGTAAACGTGTTTATATCGGTCGGTCACAATTTGCGAAATGGAGCAACGTGCCGCTATTAAATTTTGTTTCAAATTGGGAAAAAGTGGTTCCGAAACTTATCAAATGTTAAAAACTGCATATGGCGAGGATTGTTTAAGCCGAAGCAAGGTTTTCGAGTGGTATGGACGATTTAAAAACGGCCGTGAGTCGCTGGAAGACGATCCGCGCGAGGGGCGTCTCTCCACGTCAACAACAGACGATAATGTCGAACGAGTGCGCACGCTGGTGGCTTCCAATCCACGCGTTTCGGTTGAAACATTATCTAGGAAGCTAAACATCAGTGTAGGAAGCGTTTATCATATTTTACACGACGTTCTTGGTAAAAAAAAATTTGCGCAAAATTTATTCCTCACTCACTGACGCTGGATCAAAAACAGTGCCGTCTCGACGCTTCACTCAATTTTCTTGACTGGGCTAACACGCATGAAAATTTCTTAAATAAAATTGTAACTGGTGATGAAACATGGTGTTTTCAATACGATCCCAACGAAACGCCAGTCTGCTGAATGGAGAAGCCAGGAGGAAGGACGGCCCCTCAAAGTTCGCGCAACCAAATCCAAAATCAAAACGATGTTCATTTCTTTTTCGATTCTCATGGAATTATCCACAGCGAGTTTGTGCCAACCGGCCAGACGTGAATGCAGCATTTTATAAAGATGTGCTGGACAGACTTTTGAAGCGGATTCGACGCATAAGGCCAGAATTTTACAGTAGTGGCGATTGGTTTCTCTTGCATGACAATGCGCCCTCTCATTCCTCGATCCTCGTTTCACAATTTTTGGCCAAAAAATTAGTTACTGTGATCCGCCACCCACCAGATCTGGCTCCAGCGGACTTCTTTCTATTTCCCAAGATTAAAATTGCCATGAAGGGCGAGCGTTTTCAGGATGTAGAGGCCATAAAACGAGGAGTGACCGCCACACTCAAGGCCATTTCCGAAGAAGAATTTTCGCGGGCCTTCCAACGACTGTACGACCGCTGTAAAATTTGTGTAGAGAAGGGGGGGACTATGTTGAAAATTAAATAAAAAAATTTTTCCTAGCTCTTTTCTCCTATCGTAAAAAAAAATTGTCCCGGAACTTTTTGAATGCACTGTGTATTTCTCCCGTATAAGTGTTCTGCGATTAGTATAATCGGACTGAAGGGTTAACGGGTGACAGACCTATTATTGACAGAACTAAAGCTTAATAGGTAGAAATGGAGGGCCAAGCCTGCCAAGAGTGGAGGCTATGGGAATGGTCAGAGTCAATTAATGTGCAGTTAAAACCCATTTAAGTTCAGTCATAACAAAATTGACTCTTGCAGTCTGTCTTGTCTAGTACAACTAACCTTTGCAGAAATAGAATACAGGCGATTACTTAAGGAAATTTTTAGTCTAGAGTTTCAGCTTCATACCATAAAAACTAATATGTCGATGTCAAATTTCACCCTCTCTTATAAGGGTTTGGGGCAGATAAAAAAATGATCCGTATTTCTGCTAGTGTCTTTTTGCGGTGTGCTCCATTTAAACTTCCAGGGGTGGAAGTTTATATGGAGCACAGTCACTCTACATCCCTTTATCTCCACTAATAAAACACTTCAATACATCGCTCCATTTTGCGTTAAAGACGGACAAACAAACAAGCAGTTTTAAAACTTATTAACTGTACGAATTATTGGCACAGAAGTATTACCTGTAATACTTGGGTATGTATGTATTTTTAAAATAAATATTTTTCACATTTTCAATAGTACGGATTTTAAATTAAAACCGCGTACACATACCTGCTAGGAACCATAAATAGTGGAAGGATGACTAAAATAACAACTGCACTGCATATCTTCATTCCTTTTCCTTAACGTATTTAATAGTGGGTGAGAAGAGACATGTGTTACGAGTCGTTTCATTATCTGGTATGTTGTCACAACTTGATTTGATTGATGAATTTGCTAGTGAAAGGAATGAATTATTATATTTTATCGATAGTTATGGTATCTGAAAATATTGATAATGAGCTCTAGCGAAGGTACTAAATATTTGGCTTTCGACATGGAGGTCGTGGGTTGAATTCTCACGGGGATTACTATTATGTAAACTTTGATGGCGTCCTTCTCGAGGTTGTGCAAGAATATGTTTCCTTAGACCAAACTTTCCAACTTAGCCGTAAAAACTTCGTGAGGGAAGCTAGGAGCACTTCAACTTGCTGATCCGGCGGGCTATGTCGGTAACTTTAGTTCTCTTACGGATTAAATCATTTCTAATCTCATCCCTAAGAGAGACCCCGAGTGTAGCTCGCTCCATTGCGAGTTGAGTGACTTTGAACTTGTGAACCAATCCCGCAGTCAGTGTCCATTTTACAGCTGCGTATATTAGTATAACAAAGCAAACTTTTTTACGAACTTACTACTGCTGTTGGCTGCAGATGGCCTTAACAGCTTCACCGGGCAATTGGCGAGCGCAGATAGATCTCAGCCTTAAGCTACAAAGGTCAATTATATTTATTCACCGCGTACTACTTTGAAGAAGCAGGTAGTTTGAAATAAACTCTTGTGTAGTTCGCGATGAACTAAAAAATAGATGCTACAACGCGTCGAAGAAAGTAAAATAAATTGTACGTACTCTATTCTTATGTCCTTCTTATTCAAAAAGATCCTTTGGGGGTACAGCAAATGGAACATTTTGAATGTTTATTTGTTCGGAAGTCTGAAAAAGTTGTTTTTACAAAGTTGGTGCTACTTTTATAAAATTAATACTGAATAGAAGTAAAAAGTGAGCAAATTGTACAATTGTACATACATCCGTCGCTTGTCCTTCTAATACACGAAGATATCTTTGGGGCATAGCAGATGGAATACATTGAATGTGTCCATGTTCAGAAGTCTGAAATTTATTTTTACATAATTTATGAGGTTAGGTTAGGTCAGGTAAAATATTGTGCAAATTGTACATACTTTTGCACTATTTCCTTGCCATTGTACAACAGATGCTGCACTGTGAATGTATCCTCGATCTGAACTCTGAAAATTATTTATACATTGGAAAGGTTTCGTTTTTGTGTTGATTATATTAATAGGCAGATAATTACAATTGGTTAAGCTTCGGACAAATTAAATGAAGGCACAAAATTTAATCTCCTTTTTAAAGAAAATTCATTTTGCAAATAATTGTCGGGACAGAAGTGCTTAGAACAGATCCTGCTGTGTGGCTTCCAGTTCCAGTCAGGTCTCCCGACTCGTCTCATCCATTCTTGTTTCATATTTTTATTCTTTAGGAAACTGTAATATTATATTAACCTTAATATATCTGCTGATGTTGCTTCGCCGGAAAGCCTAACTCAAATATCGATATGTAAAAGCCACATCACTAGTTGAAATGTTTACCTAGAAAATGTGATTAGGATTTTTTGAGAAAAAGTAGACAAATACTGTTTTGGCTTTTATTTGAAAAGTACAACTATAAGTAAGAAACATTTATATCATAGTTTACACACATTTCCTGATTTATTTTATATAAATTTAATCAAAAACTCACGAATGAAAGTGAATCTTTTCACCACTGCTTTCTTTCCTTCCTGAATGTGCAAAACAACCGTCAATAACACAAGACATGTTTTTATAATCTAAAGCACTTCAATAAGAACGAGATTTAGTATAGATAAATCACTATCTGAGCCAATCTGAGTGCAAATTACACAGAAAATATTTTTCTTATAATCAGGAGCCGCCAAACCACTGACAGTACTATAATCCGGCCATGTGAGCAAGGTGTCAAACTGTTTTAACAATCTTTAACAATGTACGTCAAAATGAGATTTTGAATTTGGTAGTATGTGAATGAGTCCAATGACATAACAGATGTGACGACCTGCTAATTATGAGAACAATGATCAGTTTGCTGTCTCATTTTCGCCTACGCAAAATCGTGTAGGGAGTGAGAGCATCAGGTATAAGTTTTTAATCGCTATTTTAACCCGGATTCTATGCTGTAGTTCTAATCTATGCATACCTGTAACTGGCGAAGACGCGCGGGTGCCTCGGCGGGAAGCAAACCGCGGGAACGAACGCGCGCGGCGTGTGCGCCACTTCCGGACTGCCGGGCTCCTCCCACTCGCGCCACTCTCCCTCAGACACACCCTCCTAAGGGACACAAAAGAATTTCAATCATCTTCACAAAGGATCCTTTTAACTACCAGTAATCAAAGAAATTCTTGATTTGGGGAGCAAATGAGAATGACACCATGGGCGTAGTCACACTGGGGTAAGTTGGGGCGCTCCATCCTGGGTCCAACATATTTAAACGAAAAAAAATACCGGGGGAGGAGGGGGGATAGGTTCACCGTTTCCTCACCCTTAGCCCAAGACTGGCTACGCTCATGGACACCACATCGCAAGTAGGTATTCAACTCTTGTCTATGGGAGGAAGATAATTCGCAGATATCTAACTGTGGTACAGCGTGAGGATGAATTTCAGCTTGTGGCAGGTAGTATGGTGTTATTCAGCAGGAGATAAGGTAAATCTAATATCAGACGTTTTTTTTAAGTTTCTTAACAGTTACAAAATTAGCACTTGAAGCAGACGAGTTCTGAAAGTGGAGACTATCTTGGCAAGAATAGCGTATGAAGCCCTCCGGCCTAATGTATTTACGACGGCGAAAGTTTCATAACCAATCAAAGCACCGGCAGATTGGGTGCAAAACTGAACAATCTAGTAAAAGTCTAGAGGTCTCAGTGTCAAGTTATTTTGTGATCGGGGGGCCGGCAGAATCTTAATGAAAGTCCCTAGACTATGCACTGTGCGTTTTTTCCAATTTAAGACATTACAGACTTAATCATCCGATTGTCTGCAAAGATGATTAGTGCTTTGCAGGGCACGTCAAGCCGTCGGTCCCGATTTTCTCTGAATAGTTGTTAACAACCACTAATCAGAACTGTGGCCCGCATGGTGGCTCACAATCTCCCCATTGAACCCTATAGCCGAGCAGGAAGCCCTGTAGTACCGCAGGCAGTGCGACGTCTTAGGAAGAAGATTAAGAATATTGCTAGCAGCTTAGTAGAAAATTTTGCAATAAGTCATAAAGATGAAAAATTTAACCTTTTCACTATTGTTTTACCTATTCTGTAAATATAAAGGTAGATACGCCACCCGTGCCTCAAAAACGAACCGCCAAAGAGAATACAGTTTGTAGGCTTTTGTTTAGGTACCTAAATGTACGCTCATTCGAAATATGTGCGTATGTTGTCACTGCATTTGAACACTTTTTTCGATGGTTTTGTGAGCATATCACGAATCTATACTTTTTACATCGTTGTATGAAGGTAGTAATTTTGCCAGTTTTACCTATACTGCGCTGTGCTTACGGGACAATAGGTGAAATTGAAATACTGATAAATCACTGCGTTGTCAACAAAACAAATCCTATAAAAGTAACAAAACGTAGCATGCCTAGAGTCCGCTCGACGACAAATGTTACGACCACCATTATTAACGATATTTTCGGTCTGCAACGAAACATTGGCAAATAGTTAAAAACTACCCTCGAGTAAAATCTGCTCGTAACAGTATCAATACATATTTGATTTGGCAACTGCTGTGGAAACGTATGGCGGATAATAGAACCGTCACGTGTAGTGATGTGCTCGCTCTACACATTTGAATATTTTTTACTGAAAAATGTAGCGTAGTCATGAATACTGTTACTAGCTTGATACTTTTGTAGATTTCCGTTAAAATGAAAAATTAGTCTGGAGCTTTGTTTAAAACTTGTCATACCATGGGTGACAGTCTGTATTATCGAGAGCTTAAGAGTATTTTTGCGCGCTAATCAATCAAGCAAGCAAGGTACTGTATTTAGACTAATGTGGTTTTTGTAAATGAAATGAAAAATGAACTTTATCTGTATAGCCCAGCTGATGGTAGGTACCGTCGTCTATAGTACCTACACACAAACTTATATGCGTTAACAGTATGTAGGTACAGTAGTCTATTTTTTATTTGATGCAATAAACCGTGAACTAAATTGTTTAATTTGTAAAATTGGACGCGATAGGTATCACATTGCATCCTACAATTTGCAAAGATTGTTAAGAGTTTAATGTCAGCGAACGTTTAGAAGAGCAACGAAAAAATAAACTTTTGTTTAATGGACAATATTGAAAATACATCGTTTTAGATAGTTACCTTAAGTTGAAAACCACTGAATCGTTCATCATTGTCGTATCACTAAATGCAAAAGTAGTTTTCGTTAAAAGCCATTATCAATAAATTGTATTGTAAACAAAACAGCGCATCACTAACCCTACACAAGGGGCGCTCATCGACCCCATCGATACGTGAGGCATGAAAAACCCGCATCTGTATCCAAGACAGTTTTCCGGATCGCGGGCGGGCCGATTAAGCCAGACTACACGAAGCCTTGGCATGAGCCTACACAAATAATATTAAATTGCTAGTCCGATGCCAATAGGAGACGCCAAGTGCGCGATTGCGTACTTATTCTGTACAATGTTTGGGATCCCTCAGTTTCAAGGGTCGCTTGGCAGACGGTTTATTGCAGACATTAATATGGCAATGCTTCTTTGAAGTTAATTTGGAGGGTGATACAGTGCGCCGGAAGTGCACTCATAATGTAAGAAACTTGCCAATAGAGGCTCTTATTTCGCACAATATTAAGCTTAAGTTGACAACCTTGTACATATAGATTTAAATATATAATGTTTTTTTCTTAAGTGAACGGGACGGTCATTGAGCTTACCTGACTAAGTGATACGCGTGACCAAGACAGGGTTAATGAAAATTCATAACTGTAAGTTAAGTAGTTATTTTCCGTCAACACTGCGCGTGTCAACCGGAACAAAAAATGTTAAGCATTTTACCTGGTAATTTTACTAGCTACAATGTTGATTGACCGACTTCACGCACAACCTTTGAATTTTTCGTAGTCGTGCGCAGGTAGACGACTTAGGCCTATACATCCGGGTACGGGTAGGCTCGTGCCCTTCTGCGGGGACATAATGAGCAGATGACATTTTCCTAATTGAGTCCTCACTCATAAGAGCTGCTTGGAAGAGATTCGTTTACGAACTTGACTAACAGTACTGTGTTTATTTGTAATTTGTATAAAAAGTCTTGATACTTATGAGCAACAACTACAATTCGGCCGCTAAGAGCCTGTTTTTACAATGATTTCCCCATATATTTGAATGGGGAGGGAGAGGGGGGAGCTGATTTAACCCATTGAACGCCGGGAAACTCCTTAAGGCGTCATTGACGGTCAAAGGGTTAAAGAAAAACATTGAGCTACTTCTTACCAAAATGTACGTCAGAACAGAGATAAAACTTCCCCTTTGAACCATTTGAACGCCAATGAATACTAAGGCGTTAGAAACAATAGATTCTGTATTGTGTCTGGATTACTGGCGACCAAAGAGAAGCAGTTCATTCTTTATTTTTTATTTATGTAGAAAATTTTCGTAACTTCCCTTTAACATACATCAAACCGGGCTTTTATTCAGCAGCCTATCAACGTCCAAGCGCCGTTCTCAAAGTTTGTTTTGTGCAATCGATTCATTATTTTTGTTTAGCATCTATTCACTATGGTATGCGTTATTTAACGGTTATACATGTCATTACGCGTCTGGCTAACGGCGGCTAGTGAGGTTAGTTTGGCACGGGCTTTGGCAACTGGATCGGCTCACACGCTATATGCTGTAGTTGTGTCTATTAAATGGACTGCTCCATCCGAAGGTTGCCTGGAAGAGGCCGTCGTATGCCACAAGGTTAATTTTAGATAAATGTTTTGAACAGTGATTGGAAGAAAATATCTACTCCCATACACACAGCGCCATCTAGCCAAAAAGTAAGCATCCAGCCTGTAATATGGGTACTAAACGGATAAACAAACATTTTAAATACATATGTACATATTATACACAGAAAACACCCATTCCAATACAAACATATGTTTATACACGAACATTTTTGTACTGTCCGGGGATCGAACCCGGAAACCATTGTGGAGGAGCCAACGTCTCAAACATTACACCAAACGGGTCGTCATTTAGACGTTAGTCTGTTTACTTTTAGTCCTCAGAATATGTGGTCCCGCTAAAGGAACAGGTCTCTCCACACTTCATGGTTATGACGACCCGTCTGGTGTAATGGATGAGACGTCAGCTATTTCATCAAGGTTTGATTCTCGGGCAGTACAACATTTGTGCATAAATGCAGTTTGTTGTTTTATGTATAATATTAAGTATGTATTTACAAAAAAGTTTTTTAACAGTTTTATAGTATCCTTATTACAGGCTAATGCTTAGATTGGGGCTAAATGACGCTTGGTTGACATCACGATATCTATTTATGGGAAGTTTGAGCTGTAACTCGCCACACGGTGAAAACACTTGGTGGTAACCTATACAGAGTAGTCGAGGTGTATCACCGCAGTGCAAGACACGAGTGCTATACACGTTACATTGAATGTTTTTGGTGGGATCTATTTTTCAGAGACTATGCTGTACAAAAATGCAAGAGCTGGATTGTATTGAAAAAATTTCATTTTAAATAAACACTTGTTAGAAAACGTTGTCAACTTATTTCGTTATCCTCTTTTTTATAGAAACTTCAACGAAGTTGCATTATCAACCCGTATGTTAAATACATTTGAGAAGCTGAAAAACCAATGCGACGCTAACCAGTATGCAAATAGGGTGCACTAATGCAGGCGTGTTGGCACGCGCGCTGGCTAGGCTTCAGCACCGGACGTCGTATGCTACGTTATGAACGGACAATAAAATCTTACAGGGTGCTCCAGTTTTGATTTAAATGGCTTTTTATATCCACCGAACAGATATATACTTCGCATCTTAATTAGCAATTTACACTATGGGCGTAGAACGTCTATAACGCGTAACTTTCAATAGTGTTTAAATAAATAACGTAATGATAATAAAAATATTCATCATTATTAAATTTGTCATTTTGCTCCGTAATTTTTTACAGTGGATCCCCATTTATGAAATATTGAATGTAACACGTTTTCGAGTCCAAGATCGATTATGATTGGGAGATACAGGTAGTGAAACTTAATAGGTTAATTTGCAAGAGATTTGGGTGATCTTTACACAAGCAACATATGTACCTATAGCAACAAATATATAATAGTTAATTAACTACTTCAGAGGCAGTTAGGTTTGAAAACTAACTGCAGGTCTGAGCCATTGCATACTAGACGAATAGTCTAATGGGCAGGAATTACTAAAAGGTTATAGTAAATTTCTACTTCTTTCTCTACTTATATTTCAACAATTAACATTAAAACTAAACAGCAATTTAACCTGAATTTTTACACGAATTATGGTGGTTGATATACTGAACAATGTAAAGAAGTGGGGTAATACCAGAATTTGCCGCTACCCAAAGTTTAATACGGTTCTGTTAGTATTTACCGTATAAAGACAGTCTCAAAAACAAATTTCAAATCTATACTGTATAAAAAAGCCAGTCAAGACAAAGGAATATAAGACTTGGGTACAAATTTTTGAGAAGCTAATGTAGGTACACGAAAAATATATTAAAAAAAAATTTTTCTAAGAAAGTTTATCAGCGTATAGACGACTTCGTGCTTTGGTATAATAGCGGTTTAGATTTATACAAAAAGGTACTAAAGCCTCAACGTCCCCTGCTGGACAAGGCATCCCAAAAAGATAAGCGGTTAGATGTAAAAACTCGCGTATTATCCGTCCAGTACAACCCATTGTCAGACATAAATCTTTAGATGCCATATAAAATTACAGACTGAATACTAGAGGTATTTGAAATTATATAAATAGGTAAATTAAAAAATGTACCGAACTTTATCGCGTTAACATTGGCGCCCAACATGTGGCAAAACCAGCGATAACTTTTTTTTATGTGGGTATATACAAAAACTTGTTTGAAACCTAGGCATATTCAGCAAATATGCAAGTACTTTGAAAATAAGGATAATTTTATATATATACAGCTCCGGGGGTTTAAATTGCTACATATTTACAATTAATTAAAAAGTTCCATTCGAAAAACCTTTTCAAGACGTATCAAATATTTGTAAAAACTAATATTTAGCCATACGTATTAAGTTTGTAGTACATACTTATTTATCCTCTATTATAACCGGTTTATCTTAAAATCATTATCTACTTAAATCTTTGGTCTAAAATGAAAATAAAACCTATTGTTACAAAAGCACGAGATTTCCCGTAAAACAATATCGCTATACGAAGATGTTGAAAATAATGCACAAAAATGTGATCCTTATGCATTGGTTTCCGCAGAGTACGGTAGTTGTAAAAACGAATTGCGCTAATGGGCAATCTTAACAGCAACCCCGAAAATCGCTAGACACAGTTTAATTAACAATGTACTGTAAAGATAGTATACAGTTTTATTACCAAAACTTTGCAATGCTGGTAGACCTTAATATATAAAATTATGACAGTCTTTAAAATTGAGTTTATCCAATGCATTCAGCTGTTTTTAAATGTGGGTAGTCTTAAAAATTTCAAATGATAACCTTACAGTTTGTTTTTCCAATACAGAGTAGTAAATCTTTAAGAGTTCAGATGATTGGGGGAAAACTAGAAAAAATGTATAATAGGTACTGCAGAGTAGTTAAAAAAGTACTTACATTGAGCGATGGTTGCCCGTGGGTGCGATGCGTCTGGAAGAATTCTCCAAACAAACGTGGATTTTCACTAGAGCCGCCGCTTCCGCGGCTGCTCTCCTGTGTAACACAAGTTTTATTAAACCTAAGAGCTAAATTTTAAATACGTACAACAAAAGATGAGGGTAGGTTTGAAAGCATAGACCGTTAAAACTATTTGAAAATATTACTTTCATCTAAAGATCTAAAGATTCTTTTTACTCCTATTAAATATGTATCGTCAGAAATTGAAAAATGAAAATTTCAAATTGGAACGAAGAAAAAATGCGTACGATAGATTTGGGATCAGAGTATAGTAATTTCAACAATTTAAATGTAACAAATATCCATACAACCAATTTACTGTCAGTGAAAATTACCAAAGCTTGTGAGGTTATATGCAAAATCAAACCTGATGCAAGAGCGGCATATGTGCCGCGAAAAGTTTCCGAAGTTTCGTGCGTAGTCTTTCCGTAATCGGACAGAGTTGCCACTCGAGTGTTCGCGCGACGACGGCGCACAGCAGACTGACGGCGGGACCAAGTGCCACGTAGGACGAAGCCGACAATATCCCCACCTCCTACCACTACCCATACCACCCACCCGGAAGTTAACACCATTGTTTCATTATTGATATAACTTTTTGCTGTATTATTTAGCTAAAAAAATATCTACATATTTCGTAATTTTTTAATATGATTTTAAAAGCTTTCGGTTGTTTAAAAATAAGTATAATTAAATTATTAACATTATTTCCGGGTTTGAAACCGGAAACGAAAACTTTTTTACGACGCATGCGTATTGCCTCATTCGAAAGTTCGTAGTTTCAATACTTTTAAAAGACGGAAGTTGACTTTAATTTATTTTTCTTATGATTAAAATTGTATTCCTTTTCCTGTTTACTTTAAATACTTTGAAAAAGCTAATTACTTATTAGGACATTGTTCAGGATTATTTTTAATAAAACTAAACTAATTTAACCTGAAAGAAATATTTTTGCAGCCACAATTTACTTAAAAATTTAAAAAAGACGAAAATAAATAAATAAAATGAGGTCATTCGGTTAAGTGCAAACAACACATGTTTTTTAATCATTTATTTATAACAAAAACATTTTTTTACTGTAAAAATCTTACACATATCTTTATATTCTATTGGGATTCAATTATGCACCGGATGCTATACCACTCCATCGTGTTAATTTATACATTGTCTCCATTGTTGTATAACGTCGTAGACGTAAAAAGAACAAAACCTTTACCCAGCTAAATCCCATACATCATGTATCCTTAAGTATCGGCCAAGAAGCTTCGGCCATCTGGGTAGAGTCGCATTTTTTGCTTTGTCCTATATAATAGGTACACATGATACGAGTATTATTCAACCTAGTTCTATCTTTTATCTATCAACCAAGTCAACTAAAGCAGAACCCAGTTATCGTCGAAGCACAGAAACTTGCTAAGCGCATTTAATCATTAACTTAGCTTATATTTCGGTCGCACTGCGAAGCTACTGCACTCACTGCTTTTAGATAATTAAACTTTGGGTCTCATAAAGTGAATATGAGGTTTTGATCATGCACCAGATAAGGCGTAGTGAATCATAAGATCATATTTAGTAAAAGTAAAGATATACTTACACATTTTGGACTCTGATTTCCTGTATAATGGGTACAATTGCAAACTATAGGGTAATAAATCAAATACATGTGATTACAATTGATTTCTCTAAAGCCTTTGATAATGTAACATACAACAGAAAATACATCAATAAGGCATCCAGCATGAATACTAAGGCCCATATTCTGGAACGAGATTCAAGATCAACATCTTTACTTAAATAGAGTTAGAAAGGGATACCACTACATACAATAAATAGCGGCATCCCTTTCTAACTCTTAAGTAAAGATCACCGCTTGAGTCTCGTTCTAAAATATGGGTCGTAGCTGAGTTTGTACATGATTTATGGTTTTATCGATATATTAGTAAAAGTACAGTGTGTTAAAAGTCCGGTGTTTCACAAGGGACTAATATAGGTTCACAAACAAAACTATATGCGTGAATTTTTTTATATGGTTTTTGTTGATATTGTGGATAAAATAAAACTAGAAATACAATAATTTAAGAACATACACAAAAACCAAAAAAAACTAACCAGCTTATATTAAAAACCGTTGTTTTTTTTTAGTAATAATTCCATTTTTTTCCCATCTGTCATTCCACAATATTGACAAGAAATTTATACATGTTATATGTTTACAGTGAAATATTTGACATTATGTTCTCGGGTTCGTCAAAATGGACTTAGCGTATTTCTTAGTACAAAGAGTCTTTCATTTATAGTTCACAAGGTATTTTCGACTTGAAAGCAGGAGAACAAATTAATATTCATGAGCGTCAAAAGTTAATTATACATAAGTCACACTAGAATTTATTTATCTAAAAGGTGTTAACACATATGTTATCTTTCCTTTTAATAATATTGCCTCCATGACTCCAATAAGAACTTAGTTCAGGATCTTTCCATCAGACATCATTATTTGAGTCTGTATGTTTACCTACTTCTAAACAGCTGAATTGATTTTGATGGAACTTTACATCAATATAGCTAACATTATCAGAATAACACATATGATTTTATTTATTCCCACGGGAGTTTCCCGGGTGAAACCTGCTAGTTTTTATGTCATAAAGTGCACAGGACTGTCAGTTCACTCACCCGGTGACAAGTGATATGCCTGACCATGACAGCATCAGTGTTGGTGAAAAATAACAGTACCTGTCATTACTTTCCGCCAACTCTGCCCTGCGCCCGTCACTCGAGATGCCAGATCTTAGGTCGCTTATACCCGGTAAATTGACTAACTACAGTGCCCTCATCCCGAAAAACATAAGTGCAAGAACTCTGGCATTGCGTTGGTAGTTTGTCATAAACTTTTAACATATACACATTAGTCTTGTAGACCAAACAACGGTGCTAGAATAACGCCTCTTTGCTGTGTGCCATGTGTTTTAGTTCTTGGAAGTACGCCTTTCTCGTCGCAGTACACGTAGGGAAGGCGCAGCACCCAGTAGGCCGAGGCAGACAGCTTGATGGGGGGCTCACCGGCCGGTCGCGGCACGAAGATTGGGCCTCCGGGCACTGGTTGTACCTGTGCATACATACACAGATAGATTAATATATATAAAGAACTTAACATTTATACATACACTAGCGATCCGCCCCGGCCTCGCACGAGTGCAAAGCTGATACTAAATACATTACGGGAGAACTGTGAACGTTGTTTATAATACATTTTGATAAATCTTGTAGGGCCTGGGACATCACGTCAGAAACCTAAAAAATAACAGTGTTTCTCCACTATTTAAAGCGTGTTATATTAACCTTCCTCTTCAATCACTATCTATTTAAAAAAAGCTGATCAAAATCCGTTGCGAAGTTTAAAAATTTAAGCATAGATAGGGATATAGGGACAGAGATTGCGACTTTGTTTTATACTATTTGCAGTGAATCGCATCAAGGTTTATTTTTTATCTATTATAGTATACAGGTACAGCAAGTAAATAAATAAAACAGATAGAAATTAAGAAGAAGAAAGGAAACATTAAATTAAGAAAAACATCAAATATTTAAAGACGTTCTAGCACCAAAATAAGCACTAAATATGTAATATGGGTACTAAAGAACGAATAAACATCATAGCCATCAGCCGATGGTGCCGAGATGATGATGATGACGATTACAATTAGTTTCCCTCGTCTTTTCCATGGACATATAAAAAATACGGACGGACTGTCATTATACTTGTGTCCCCAAAGTGACAGCTGCTGTCTGTGATGTAATTTTGACAAATATTTAAAAATTTGTAATCGTATTATTCATTTATTTATGATACGTAATTTCTGGATTGTTTTCCTTTTTTTATTGCGGTTTTGCAACACAGGTGCTCTTTTAGATATTTTTCTAATCTATTGCTCTTTTGACAAATGCCGACAAATGTCTTGATATTTTGTGGTTTTCCATACAAGAACTGGCCGGATTTTGACACACCTATGATAGGAGCGAGACACCGTCCGTATTTTTTATACGTCCATGATTTTGTTTATACCATTAGGTCGACTAATTCACTAATTTGAGTATTACAACACTTAACGTTGCAACTTTGATGTTAATGGTTTAAAATGGTAATTGTACAGTAGAATGAATCGACTAATGGTGTTACCAAAAGGGAGCAGTCACCAAATAATAAGCAAACCCTTGTGTCGCACGTGACGTCACAGTCCCCAGCAGCGTACCTTGGAATCCAGCGTGAACTGTACGGGCGCTTTGGGCGTGACGAATCAGTCCCCAGCAGCCCACCTGAGGATCGAGCGTGACGTCACAGCCCCAGCAGCGTACCTTAGGATCGAGCGGGACGTTACAGTCCCTAGCAGTATACCTTAGTATCTAGGGGAACGTTATAGCCCCCAGCAGCGTACCTTAGGATCGAGCGTGACGTGTACCGGGTCCTTAGGCGTGACGTCACAGTCCCCAGCAGCCTACTTTGAGGCGAGCGTGTCGCCACCGTCTCTAGTAGCGTACCTTGGGGTGTATGGTGAAGTGCACGGGCGCCTTATGCGTGACGTTACAGCCTCCAGCAACGTACCTTAGAATCAAGCGTGACGTCACAGCCCCCGACTTACCTTAGGACCCAGCATGACGTGCACGGGCGCCTTGTGCGTGACGTCACAGCCGGCGACGTACCTTGGGGTCGATGGTGACGTGCACGGGCGCCTTGGGCGTGACGACGTGCACCCGCTGGAGGCGCGCGGGCGCGTGGGGCGGGCGGCACGGGCACGGCCCGCCCAGCGGCATGTCCGCCCCGTGTCGGCCGTGACGTCACAGCCGGCGACGTACCTTGGGGTCGATGGTGACGTGCACGGGCGCCTTGGGCGTGACGACGTGCACCCGCTGGAGGCGCGCGGGCGCGTGGGGCGGGCGGCACGGGCACGGCCCGCCCAGCGGCATGTCCGCCCCGGCCAGCCGCGCGCCCGCCCCGCTCCCGCGCCCGCCCACGCACCCGCCCCCGTTCACCACCGTGTCGGGCGACGACATCATGAACCTGCGCACACGAAACCGGAACTATCTATCCGTCCGAACCAGTGGTAGCTTCGTTTGGCATTCATAAGTGTTCTATAAGGACCTAAAGTGAATAAACACTGTTGGATTTTGATCTGGTTTTGATGTCCCCTTTTATCACCGCGATCACATAACTAGTCCTAAACCGCATTCTTAAATAAAACTCAAGCATTGATCTTTACTTAACCCATTAAATGCCGGAAATCCAGACAATGGAAAATCTTATTGATCTGTCAATGGCGGTCAAAAGGTTAAATGGAGTTAGAAAGGGATGCCGCTTTTTATCGTATATAGCACTATCTCTTTCTAACTCGAACTATGATCTTTACTTAAATAGAGTTGGAAATATACGATAAAATCCCGCATATCTTTCTAACACTCAAGTAAAGACCAACGTTGAATTACGTTCTGAAATACGGGCCCAATCATTAAGACTGTAATATGGGAACTAAAGAGATAATAATTTACAAAGAAACACCCAGACAAATACAAACAGACGCGCCCACCCCACATGTCGGCCCGCCCACGCCTCCGGTCACCACCGTGTCGGGGGGACATCATGAACCTACACGAAACAGGGACTATATAAACAATATATTTTTTTACTGTAGTTTCTTTTTAAATATTTCTTTGTTTTTCTTATAATAAACAGACTTTTTGTTTAGCACCTGTCTCCAGTATGTCTGAGTACATTTTAATATAATATGTGCAATTCGTCTTTGGAAACTTTAAGAAGGCTAATGGAAACTTTCAAAAGGATATAAAATTGTTTTGTACCTACGAATTATATGAAAGCTGTTTGTTACATATAAAGTTAATGTATTGGTAATATTGACTACACGCTGATGGAGTCGCGGGCACATATATTAATAATAATAATTTGCGGTTCCTTATTGCGATATTTTTCAACAGTATAGTGGATTGACATATTCACAGATTTCCCAATACAGGAGATGGGGCAAGCCGCGTTTAAAGTGCGACAACTGTAAGCTCAACGAGCATACACTGGCTACCAGTTTACGCTCTGTGAGACGAGTCAAGACGCACGAATATTAGAAGAAATTACCGTTTTTTTCCAAAATGTCATCCTGTGCAATTGTAACATGACATCATCGCAATGAATCAGTAAATTTACCAAGAAATATAATAACTTTTCACAGGTATGAACCGAAAAGAAATTGCAACACTGGGACTGCCCATAAACTTGGCGGCTTGTCCAGTCTAATGTATATTCTGATGTCTGTGGACATATTATAGTTCCCTCTTTAAATACAAAAGTCAATCTGTCTGTTACATCAAAAGCACTGAACCCTGAGGAAGGACATATGTTACTTTTTTACGAAACGAGACGAATTCGCGGGCAAAAAGCTAGTTAATAATAAATCCCACAAAAAACATTTCATGTATAATGTGGCCAAGACTGCCATACACCAGTAAAGTTTGAGCTGTAAATAAGATCAGATCTCATGTCGAGCCAAGCTTCTGAATCTACACAGCCTAACCTAACCTTTGTATTCAAGGCCAGAATGAATAGGCATTTTATGATTTTCTAGGTAAACGTGTACCATCATAGGCCTCGTCATCGCTTACCATGAGGCGAGACTGAGCTGACTGACCCATCGAGAATAAAAAATTACCCTACCGACCATGCTTCAAAAAATTTTACAGATTTATCAATTGAATTTTACGCAAATAAAAATACCTTAATTGATGATTACAAAACATTTTGCCGACAAGGTTAATTTAATAATATTTTTTTATTGATATTAATAATTTTTAGACTAAATCTAGTAATTATGTAACTCTTTAGAATTGATATAGAAAACAAGAATCAAAATAAGATACAATCTTCCTATAAATTTTGATTCAAAATGAATGGGATTAAATTATACAAATTGTAAAGATTGATGAAATTGTAGAGCGTCGGTAGCTCGATGGTGTGGACTGTCGCCCTCCTACTGGGAGGGTCGAGGTTCAAATCAGGCCACGTACCAATGTGTTTTTCGAATTTTCGAAAAACATATGTACGTTATCCGACGCTCTTACGGTGAAGAAAAAACATCGTGAGGAAACCTGCGCATGCCTGTAAATAAATTCAAAGGTTGTGCGTGAAGTCGTCCAACCCGCACTGGGCCCGCGTGGACGACTAAGTCCTAATCACCCTATACGGGCAGGCTCGTGCCGCTCGGTGGGGACTTTTACTAAGCTGATGATGAAATTATACAAAACTCAGACAAGAAAAGAGGAATAAATATAATTTTGTGTACATAACTCTATTTCTTTTCATTATAACTAAGTCATTCGAAAAACAAGTAAAATATCTGGTCAACCCTGCTCCATCTTAGGTTATTTTATTATCTAAAGAATATACCTAGAATTACCCAGACACTAAAAAATATACTTTGTTCAAAAGTTAGGTCATTACAAACTAAATAATAATAATGACATCATCTGACCTGTGTCCCCTAGGGCACTCGTATTCGAAGCCGATAAATATCTTCACGGTGAGGTGATGCGGAGCTGGCTTCCCACGTCCGCGGGCCGCCGGCCCGGAACAGACTGGCTTGCTCCATCCTGGAAACAAACGACCTAGATAACGACCTCCCGAACCGGTGGTAGATTCATTAAAAATAACTTCTTGACGATTCAAAAGTGTCATGTAATGATTTATTTGAATAAAACATTTTTGAGTTTGAGTTTGAAAACATTATTGGTATTTCTACATTATTCCGAGGAGAGTCATGCCTGGGTTCGGATGGGTTGACTCGAGTAATGCCACTCATCATTACAGCCTAATAAGTCTAGAGCGCCGGTGGCACAATGGTGTGGACAGTTGCCTCCCGATTGGGAGGGCGAAGGTTCAAATTCCGCCGGCGTACAAATGTGATTTAGATTTTTTGAAATTATACGTACATCATTAGACGCTCTTACGGTGAGGGAAATCATCGTGAGGAAACCTGCGTACGCCTGCTCAGCATTTCAAAGGTTGTGAGTGGAGTCGGCCAATTCGTACTGGGCCCGAGTAAATGAAAATGAAAATGAAAATGAAAAATGAAAATGAAAAGTGTTTATTCAGTTTAGGTCCTTAAAGAACACTTATGAATGTCAAATGAAGCTACCACTGGTTCGGGAGGTAGTTTTCCACTGAGAAGAAACCAGCAAGAAACTCAGTAGTTACTCTTTTCAAAAAAATTGTGTTGAATACAGATTCATTTGTAATCAAAATAATTATATAAAGCAAATTATATTTTCAATTTTATCGTATTATGTATTGGTAAAAATATAATAATCTACAAAAGTACTATTAAGCAGTTAAGTATTATATAAATTTAAATAGATGACAACAAAAAAAAAAACAAAAGTAGTGCAGGCGTGGAGTGGACGACTAAGGCCTATACACCATATACGGATCGGCTCGTGGCCCTCGGTGGGGACGTATAATGAGCTGATGATGATGAACATCCCTTTACCTGAGATTCACAATAAATATTTTTTTATTTGAAGTCACAACACTAGAAAATTGCCATGTCGACTTGTCGCATACTAACAAATGGGTAGTCATGACCTGACAGGTCGCCGGTGGAGGCCGGATGAGGAGAGCGGAACCGGGATATCTGGCGCAAAATGGGGACCTGTGTCCAGCAGTGGACTGCGATTTAAGATAGAGACCTGACAGCAGCGTCCCAGGGCAGCAGAAAGTTGGTATGCGGCAGGAATCCGGGCTGCAGGTGTTCCGGCAGGCCGGCGCCGTGCGAGTACAGCGAGGCCGCGCCCACGCACACCAGGCTCCAGCTGGCGAAGGCCGGCAGCAGCCCGCCGGGACTGCCCACGTGCAGCATGCCGGGCAGGTACTCCGTAGTGGACGGCTGACGGCTTATCGACTTCTCTGCTATTCCGCAACCTCTTTAGTTATATCATACAAAAAGGTGGCAAAAAGGCGTCGGTGGCTCAATGGTGTGGACTGTTGCCCTCCTACAGGGAGGGCTGAGGTTCAAATCCCGACACGTACCAATGTGTTTTCGAATTTTCGAAAATATATGTACGTTATCCGACGCTCTTACGGTGAAAGAACACATAGTGAGGAAACCTGCGCACGCCTGCGAAGAAATTCGGCCAATCCGCACTGGATCCGCGTGGACGACTGAGGCCTAAACACCCTTACGGGTAGGGTCATGCCCCTCGGTGAGGACGTTCAATGAGCTGATGATGCCATCATACCCTATTGAGTACACAAGGGGTTTAATTTTTGTCGTTTATTTTCCACTTGTTACAAAGACGTACATTTAGGAGTGCGAACAAACTGAGACTGAGCGCGTCCGTTAGGTGACAATACAAAAATATAAATCTAAGCCCTACCAATATACAAAATATTAAAGGTGCATTCACAAATGATTGAGCACTTCGCTAATATACACTTTGACCGCTAATGACGCTTTAAGGCGTAATTATATCTTAAGTTTTTATCTAGTAGATGTAAAAATAAAAAAATAAAAAATATTTTACGGACATCTTAGATCAGTGGTTCCCAAACTTATTTTGTCTACTGCCCACTTTGAGAATAAATAATTTTTAGCGCCCCATTTTTTCACCTATTTAAAAACCACTATAACTTCAAATTGAATTAATTAATTATTGAATTAATCATTTTCTTTCTGGGTCTCTTACCGCCCCTCTTGAGACCTGCAGCGCCCACAAGGGGGCGTTATCGCCCATTTTGGGAAAGACTGTCTTAGATCAATAAACTAACTTAATGCACAATCACCAAGAAACGTCAACCAAAAATGTCCGAACCTATTGATACATACGTAGTGATTATCATATTTAAAACGTAAGATTATTCATTAAAATTATGACATGACATGGAAAGAGTACAAAATCATAAGCACGGGCACACAACATTGTCATTATGACATGCAACGAGAGACGCTTAAAATTCTGTCCAACCGACGCGATGGGCAGACTTTTGGGAAGGGCACTTTCTGAGTGAGATTATGCTTCTAGTAGGTGTACTGTTTATCTAGGGCGGACACTTTTTGAGACACAAAAAGATATTTATTGGCAATGCAAGCAACTGTCGTAATTGTCGTTCGTCGAATGGGCATCGGACAACCAGTATCTTGAGTCACACCGCGCTTTGAAAGACACTTTAAACAATTGCTGAATGAACTTTAGGAGTGAAGTCTAAGGCCCGTGTTCTATAACGAGACAACGTTGATCTTTACTTAAATCGAGTTCCAAAGGGATAGCGCTATATACGATTAATAGCGGCATCCCTTTCTAACTTTATTTAAGTAAAGATCAATGCTTCAGTCTCGTTCCAGAATACGGGCCTAAACCAGCCACAGCGAAACTAACCTGTACACTCTCCCCTAAGTGGCACGACGTATTTGTCGGAAGCGGATGAGTTATCATCATCATGGGCGGAGCCTGGAGACAGTGCGTCCGCCTCCGACCACGGGCCGTCGGCCTCCGCCTCCGCCTCCGCCTCGGCCTCCGGGTCGGGGTCTTCAGCCGGCCTCACGGGTACCGCTTCTTGGCTGGACGCGCCTTTCACTGATGCCGCTCTGGAATCATCATCATCCTCAAGTCATCAACCCCATTTTATTTCACTCATATATATATGAGGAAAAAGACATGAAGGAAGAAAAAAGAAAATAATTTGATTGGTGCCCAAAAGTTCATAAACAAACGAACAGATGACGTAATTAAACTGGGAAAGCTCGCAAAGAGTAACTTTTACAGTGCATCTTACCATATGATTCACGTTTATTTATTTGTTAAGACAACCAAAAAGATAAACACTGGTATAAGACACAAATAAACCAGATACTAACAGAAATTAGCTTGACGTCGTACAGTATGACATGCGTGCTAATGGTGTGATAACTATGGACTAACGCTTAGATGATAATGATGAATATAAAATACTATAGAGCGTCGGTGGCTCAATGGTGTGGACTGTTGCCTCCTACCGCGAGGGCCGAGGTTCAAAACCGCCACTTATCTATGTTTTTTCGATAAGTACGTTACCCGACGCTCTTACAGTGAAGGAAAACATCTTGAGGAAACGAGCACGCCTGCGAAGAGATTCAAAGGTTGTGTGTGAAGTCGTCCAATCCGCACTGGGCCCGCGTGGACGACTAAGTCCTCATCACGCTATACGTTCAGGCTCGTGCCCCGTGAGGATATTTAATGAGCTTCTTCTTCTTAGCGTGTCGAAGGCTGCTATTATATATGAGCTGATATTGAAAACACTATTAACCTGTAGGTAGGCGTAGATGGCTGGAACACGGGGAAGTCTATGGAGACGAGGGTCGGGCAGGCGGCACATTCCCTCGCAGCCATCTCGTAGAAGCCACAATTAGCCGCGCGGACCGTGTACGGGTCGTCCCGCGGACATTTAGTACGGCCGCAGTTACACGCGCTCACGTACCGCACCCCGGACGAGTGCTCTTTACTGTTGTCGCTGTAAAAATTAAATGTAAATAATAATAAATATCCACTGACATTCACACAACGCCATCTAGCCCCAAGTTGAGCGGGAACCCTGTGTTGGTGCTAAACAACTGATTTTTTTCAAATACATACAAGTTATACACCCAGACCAATACAAACAGCCATGTATACATTATGCACACAAATGTTTGTACTGCCCGGGGATCGAACCCGTTACCCTTGGTGTAGTAGCCGATGTCTCAACAATTACACCAAATAGGTTGTTAAGTAATATAGCTTATCAGGGACAGGCGGTAGCGTGCACCGAAATCGACCCTCGGTTTATTTTGTAAATTTTAAGGATTTTTTGTTATTTGTGTGCCATTTGTGGTGAAAAATAAATAAATACATTTATTATTATTACATTATAACTTCTTATAACAGGGCTGTTCACGCTTTTAAGGCTCCTCATTTATAGGGCTACAACTACCATAAAAGCAATATAAAGATGTTGACTGTATTGTGGGGACGGCTCCTCACTAATAGGGCTGCAGGCTTCTCTAAAAGTGCAGATAAAGGGTAGACTAGGTGGTAGATTCGATACTGAGTCGTCTACGTAGGTACCACCGCAGTGACAGATATCGTCCCGTGAAATAAGAGTGCTATACACTTTTATGTTTTGGGATTATGGCACTGTAGTTAATGAAATTACCGGGTATAAGAGACCTAACATCTGTTGTCTCGGGTGACGGGCGCAATGCAGCATTGATGAAGAATAATTACTGTTAGTTATTGTCACAATGCCGCTCTGTCATGGTCAGGCGTATCACTAACCATCAGGTGGGCCTCCGGACGTTCCTGTACACTTTAACATAAAAAGAGATACTTCCCAGCTCATTGGTACCGCAGTGTTAGAAGGGCATGATTTCACTATGTATAAGGTTGATTCCACACCGTTTGCTGCAGGCTATCCAAAAAGGGCAGACACTTTTCAGGCAGCAAAAGCGCGGCGTGTGTGAGAAGACTTCGCATAGACTCCAATGTTTGGACAGATAACTAATGAGTAGACTGGAATAAGGGCGGCTCCTCACTAATAAGGCTACCAGCTCCCCAAAAAAGGCCAATAAAAGGCAAGACACTCACTGTTCAGGCAGCAAACAGGCGCGCGGTGAGAGAAGCAGCTCGCATAGACTCCGGTGTTTTCGCGCACTGCGACACTGCGCCTGTAGTCTGGCCCGGGCCGACCTCGCTAGGGGACCTCGCGCCATCGCACCGAGGACACCTAGCGCCACGCACACCTACATACATATTGGTTAAGTTACTCAAATATTCCTATATAAAATACATAAATATCCACTGACATTCACACAGCGCCATCTAGCCCCAAGTTTAGCGTGAAGCCTGTATTATGGGTACTAAACAACGGATAAACATACTTATTTACTTTTTTTTGTAAATACATACATATTATACATAAAAAACACCCAGACCATTACAAACAGACATGTTCATGCACACAAATGTTTGTACTGCCCGGGGATCGAACCCGGAACCCTTTGTGTTGCAATCGACGTCATAACTGCAACACCAAATGGGTCGTCGATACACTATATGGATGTTTTCTATGTATAATATGTATGTATTTACAAAAATAAATATATAAGTATGTTTATCCGTTGTTTAGTACCCATAATACAAGCTTCAGGCTTAACTTGGGACTAGATGGCGCTGTGTGAATGTCAGTGGATATTTATTTAAAAGTGCACAAAACAGCATTACAACGCAATTTACATTTACAAACATGTTGATAGGTACATAACTAGTTGTAATACCAGGGCATACAGAATGCTTGAGGGCACAGGACCAAGAAATCAAACTTAATTCCACAAAAATCCAATCCGAAACAAATGTATCAATGCACATAACGTAATCCTAATAGAAAACAAAGTGAAACAAAAATATTAATAATATATCTTTATCGACAGATAAAAAGCATACACAGTACATCTAAAAGTTACAAAACAATGCGATCTAACAATATATATGCGGACGCCCTCCGGCCCGATGGACCGACGACTTACGAAAGGTCGCTGGTGGAAGCTGGATGAGATAGGCGGAGGAGCGGGATATCTGGCGAATAATGGGGGAGGCCTATGTCCAGCAGTGGACTGCGAAGGTTGAAAAGGGAGATACAATATATAAAAAAATAGACAAACCTTATGGGCGTGATGTTGTGAAGAGTAGTGTGAAGGCAAGCCCTCCGCGTAAGATGCTTGCGCTATCGGCAACACCTGTCGTAAAAAAACCGTTCAATTATTTACTAACACTTTCAAACACTTAAATAAAATGTACATACACACACACACACACACAGACACAGAGACAGACACACGCACACACACACACACACACACACACACACACACACACACACACTCACACAAAATAAATTTGTTTAATAAACTTTTTTTCAATATTATTTAACATATCAGGTGAATTTCCCAAAATCCCGGTCTAGGAACTTAACCTACAAGTAGATCACACAAAGTACAAAACAAAAACAATGTAACTTATGATATCAAACTTAACAATCTTCCTAATGCCTAAGTCCAATGACACATATGTATACTTATTCTTCTATTTAGAACGTAAATTCATTAAAAATTTTATCTTAACGCGTCCTAGTATGGGAACAAAATCAAAAGCACGAGCACCCTACAATGTCATTAACATGTAGCGAGCGACGTGATTATGAATAAAAATTCTCCCCAACTCAAGTGTCCGCGGCAAAATGTTGCCATCTGTTAGTTTCACAAGCCGATTCACTCGAGGTATGAACAGGTAGAGGTGTGTTAGAGATATTTTGCAATATTAGATAATCAATAGACATACTTGATGCACAATCACGAAGGTCAACCAAAAAAATTCCGACCCGCTTGACACATAGGTTGACAAACTTGACACATGTTATATTTATGACATAAAATTATTCATTGAAATTTTGACCTTAAGGCGTCATTATAATGGTACAAAATCAAAGCACGAGCACCCTACAATGTCATTCACATGTAGCGAGCGACGTGATTATGAATGAAAATTCTCCCCAACTCAAGTGTCCGCGGCAAAATGATGCCCATCTGTTAGTTATGCAAAACTTTTAACCATAATCACGTCGCTCGCTACATGTCATAGTGATACTGTAGTATGCTCGTGCTTTTGATTTTGTACCTTTATAATGACGCCTTAAGGTCAAAATTTCAATTAATAATTGTATGTCATAAATATAAAATGTGTCAAGTTGCCAACCTATGTGTCAAGCGGGTTGGAAATATTTTGGTTGACCTTCGTGATTGTGCATCAAGTTTGTCTATTGATCATCTAATATTGCAAAATATCTCTAACACACCTCTACCTGTTCATACCTCGAGTGAATTGGCTTTTTCTGGATAAGCTCGCTCCACCTTAGAGCACGTCATTTCCACTAGGATAGTCTGTGCTCAAGAGCAAGCCCATAAGGGGTTGTCCATTAATCACGTGAGGCTCGAAAGGGGGGGAGGGGTTTTTATAAAAATCACGAAAATAACACAAGGGGGAGGGGGGGTGTAGTGAGATATCACGTGTATTTACCTAGTGTAGACATTTTTATCATGGTCCTTAATTTCAGAATAAAATAAAATTATAGTTTATACCTGTATTTAAAGGTAATATTTTGAAAGTCTTAAAATTATTTGTAGGTATTAAAGATATACGTGATGTTGAAAAGGGAGGGGGAGGTAGACTTAAACCTCACTACGTATCACAAAGGGGTAGGGGGGGCCTTATAAAATGCAAAAAAAGATCACGTGATTAATGGACGGCCCCTAATGAAAAAAAAAAATTTAATTTACCTTAGCACACCTAGCAGCGGAGAACCGCACATCAGTGGCAAGTGCATCGAACAATGCACCGGGGTTATCGCCCTCGCGTACAGTGTCATTCAAGTACAGCGGGGTCAATGCCCCCGCCGCGGCGCGCCAACTTTCCGCACTTGGCAACTGCAGAAAGTACTCGTATAAGTCAAGTTAGAGCAGCGGTGGTTCATTGGTGTGGACTGCCTTCCGATTTGGAGGGTGCAGGTTCAAATCTCGCCACATACCAATGTTTTTTCGAATTTTCGTAATTATTTGTACGTTTATTCGACGCTCTTACGGTGAAGGAAAACATCGTGAGGAAACCTGCACATGGATGCGATTTCAAAAGTTGTGCGTGACGTCGACCAATCCGCACTGAGCCCGTATGGACGACTAAGGCCTATACACCCTATACAGATAGGTTGATGGGGACATTTAATGAGCTCATGATAATGATGTTGATATTAACATCAGTTTGACTGAGAGGTCAGTTTCTGACCCAAAAGTAAGTGGTAGACTTGATACATAGTCATCTAGGTAGACACTACCTCCGAGCCAGATATTGTCCCATAAAATAGCAGTTTTTGCAAAATGCAAACACGTATTTATATTGCACAAGGACCCAACTCAGACCCCTATTTTTATGACATTAAGAAACGGGACATTTCGCTCAACTGGTGGTAAATGATACGCCTGACTATGACAGATGCAGTGTTGAAAAATTGATAATAGTAGGTAGTCATTGCTTTGCGGTAATTGCCCTACGCCCATCACCCGAGAAAACAGATAAAAGGCTGGCAACGCATTTCAATGCCCTCTAGTATTGCAAATGTACATGGGCGGCGGTGTCATTTACCATCAGATGAGCCGTTTGCTCGTTTGCCTGCTATAGCATAAAAAAAAAAATTTGGTCTCTTATACCCGAAAATTTCACTAGCTACAGTGCTCTCATCCCGGAACACAAAAGTGTATAACACTCCTGTTTCACGGGACGATATCTGGCACTGTGGTGGTACCTAGACGACTCAGTATCGAGTCTACCACCACCTAGTAAAATCTCACCTCAAAAAAAGAAGTACTCATGGCGTACTTGCCAACGTTGTCATCGAACCCCTCCCCAAATGCTTGGTGTATGTGCGCCCGGAGGAAGGTCGCGAAGGACGGGGGCGAGGGCCCGGGTTCAGTGCCCGCGCACCGACGGACCAACGCGCGGAGCAACGCGCTCGTATCACGCGCAGCCTCTGCTTCGGCACTCATGAACACGAACTCTTCGTTCTTGGGGATCGCGAGTAGGGACTTTGCGCTGGAATTGACATTTGAATATATTTTGTAATGTAATACTTTTATATTTTCGTATCACATACATCATCAGCTCATTAAACGTCCCCACCGAGGGCACGGCCTACCCGTATAGGGTGATTAGGCCTTAGTCGTCCACGCGGGCCCAGTGCGGATTGGACGACTTCACACACAACCTTCGAATCTCTTCGCAGGCGTGCATGAAGGTTTCCTCACGATGTTTTCCTTCACCGTAAGAGCGTCGGATAACGTACATATATTTTTCGAAAATTCGAAAATACATTGGTACGTGTCGGGATTTGAACCTCAGCCCTGCCGGTAGGAAGGCGACAGTCCACACCACTGAGCCACCGACGCTCTCTATTTTCGTATAATATTATTTAAATATAATAGTCAACATCTCTTAGTTTTATCCATTATTTAGTTAGTGTAGTACACGCTTCTTGCTTAATTTGGGGCTAGAGGGCACTGTTTGAATAAATGTGGTTATTTACTATTTTATTTACCGATTTAACTGATTATAGCGCTCTCTTGCTCTCTCCTTAACCTATTGCAGTTCACTACTGCATAGGTTTCCCCCATTTTGCGCCAGATATCCCGGTCCTCCGCTTTCCTCATCCAGCCTCCACCAGCGAACTTTCGCAATTCATCGGTCCATCGGTCCATCCTACGCTACACTTGCCAAGACGCGGTCTCCACTCCAGAACTCGTCTGCTCCAACGGCTATCGGATCTGCGATATACGTGACCAGCCCGCTGCCACTTCAACTTCCTGATCCGGCAGGCTATGTCGGTAACTTTTACGAATTAAATTATTCCTGATCTTATTTCTAAGAGAGACCCCGAGCAAAGCTCGCTCCATTACGCGTTGAGTGACTTTGATCTTGTGCTTTGAACCAATCCCGCAGTCAGTGTCCATGTCTCAATATACACCCACAAGATAGCTATTTCACTGTAATTTCATACCCAAACTAAGATTATGAAAAAGGTAAAGTTAGTGAATTCAAAAAAATTACATCCACCATGGGAGTTTCAAAATAAACAATAGGAAAATATGGTCTATGTAATTCCAAAGTGCTTTTAAGGACTGCAAAATCCCTCGATAGATTTGAGTTTGTACATAAATTATAATTAAGTGTGTAGTTTAGTTATGGAAAAAATATAACAATTCGATATTTTCCACCACCCGCAATAAAATACCAAACTCTATTTTTATAAAAGCGCACCTTATTTTATATGTCGTTTCATTGATCAACTATGTTTATTTGCAATGTTGTATTTTTAAATACATTGAACCAATAAATATGATGTCAATTGATGATAGTGAGCAATGACGTCACATATCACTAATCTCACACAAAATATATGGAAACATTCCTTTTTGACAGTTCATAAAAAGTATGTCACAACAGTTAATGTGCAAGTACCAGATAAACAAAACAACTTCAGACAATAATACCAACCAAACATTAGTAATAATCCTGGCCTTCCTCAGTATAAAGTAGAGCTGGTCTTCCACAGCGTGCTCGAGCCTCTTCAAAGCGGCCGGCGCGTTCCTCACGGCGTCGGCGCTCGTCTAAAGTGAACAGGAGTCGGACAGCAGCACCGACCGTGGTCACCCACGCACCACCTGCGCCCGCTTCCGTAAGAGCTGCGGCCGCTTGTGCTGATAATTCTGACCTGGAATATAATATTAAAGATGTTTTCATCATCATCATCAGCCTATAGCAGCACAGGCTTTCAAGCACAGGATAGTTAATGCAAGATTATGCTGCAACCCACCATCCAGATTTGATACAGATGTTATTTCATAGGCAAGCCCGCACTCGCTTCATTACTTATCTGATAGCTTTGACCTGGAATTAATATTAAGGATATCTTCATCGCCTATAACGGCCTACGGTAAAGCACAGACCTGCACAGAATGGCTGTGGAGATTGGCTGTAACTGGATTGGTTATTCATAGGTAGCTAATGAGCAGATAGTTAACCTGATGATAATTGCAAGCAAGACTACTGACCTGTTGGACAGAAGTCTTGCTAATGGTAGTGGGCTGGGTGCATCCTAAGCTATGCTTTCCCAGATGTAGTTTGCACTGTACAATCTGTGGTCTAAGATGAAGCCTCCACTGCAGAACCTGTTGTCTGAGATGTAGTTTCCACTGCAGTGTCTTTGGTCTGAGGTGTACTCTTCTCTGTAGAACCTTCAGTCTAAGATGTAGTCTCCACTGCAAAACCTTTGGTCTGACATGTAGCCTCCACTGCACAACCTGTTGTCCGAGATGTAGTTCCCACTGCAGGAACTTTAGTCTGAGAGGTAGTCTCCTTGCAGAACTTTTGATTTGCTCAAATTGGAATCAGTCCTGAAACTTATTGGAACAAAACCATAGCCCACCTGTATGCATCAATAGCTTTAAACAGCTGCAGGTATCCCATATCAAATACAGGAGTCGGTGACGAGAGCACCACAATATGGCACAGATGGAACAGCAGTGCCATTATCTTACAGGAGTCGGTTGCCAGCTCCCCAGAAGCCACCAGCCAGTCCTCCGCGTCTGCTTCTTTCTCTGTACTCTTGGAGTTTTCATTGAGGTCTGCTGCCAACTCGGCCAGCCTTTTAGTGTCCAAGAATGTGACTGCATGTAGGTATAACACACCTTGTTTCTCATCCCAGTGGCACTCTATACCGTTCTGTTATGGAATAATATTTTCAATTATAACATGAAAGTTTTAAAGATATTTGAGTCTGAGTTTGAAAGTAATTATGGAAAAAATCTCCATACTTATCACCCACTCTCTCACACCCTAGTGCCTATAGTGACATTATTTAAGTCTTATAAAATAATAAAAGATATGATATACAATTTCCAAAAGGGTAATGGGGTTTATTTAGTGCTAACTTGTGAAGGAGAAATTGTTCCTATTAGAGATCAATATATGCAAAGTGAGTTACAATAATCGCAAAAACAAATAATAATTTTCTTTTTTATCAAATTGAGTGCTGTTCATGACAGCAGATCACCTATGGTTTCAATTCTGTAGAGGAAAAGGTGCACATAAGTGGACATCAAGTATGTTGGTGATTTTCCGGGTTATATGGACGCATAGGGTAAGCACTGCTTATTTGCATATATGGAGTGCACGTGACTGACTATGACGATATATTCTAAATTATTGAAGATGCAGGAAAAGATAACGGGTTTAGCATTACTCTTATGTACCTCATCACTTGATACCGTAGGTAAAATCGGCGTTGTCTTGTTAGGAAGCCGGTATGGAGATTTTCCAATAATCCCGACTACAACTATCCTATCTTTCTTCGAGAATTCGGGTATATCAGTTATGTTGAAGATTTTCATGGTTACAATAATAATTAATACAGCGAATAGACAATTTTAATCACAATATAAACACATTTTGAGGTCAGCTGGATGATTTTGGTGTTAACTGTCAGTGTCAATTGGCTTGTCTGTCATTATTTGTGTTTCAGAACGAAATAACAGTTTACGAAGTAACGATATCGTACAACATAATTTTAAATTTAAATAAATTAAACAGTATTAAAGTGGTCCGTTCTAAAACTACAACAACTAAAGCAGTTGTATTACTTTAAATAATTTGTTCTAATTTTTATGAATACTTATAATTATAAAGATACGACTTAAAAGCTCGTAAAGCAGTAGACACAAGTTGACATTACAAGACACGTTTCACTGACATAATGAAATGTCAAATTCAGCTGTTTTATAGTTGCGAAATTCTAAGCAAACAAGTAACCTTTCCAATTCAAGGTTTTTCGGACTTCGTTGTGCGGCGATTGGAGAAATGAGATAGTTAACACGCGTAAAGCTACCGTATCGCACGGACGTGCCGTGTTAGATTCCTATAAACTTCACGCTTTATCAGTACGATAAAGTTTTTGTGCATTTAAGTGATAAGTTTAGTGTTTTAGCATCATGTCTGCGGCACTGGAAGATGTTTGTGAACTTTTGGACAGTTACAATGGTAGAGATAAGGTAAAGTATGCGGAAACTGTATCTGTCCGTCCTTGAAATTATTAAAATTTACTTTAGACAGGTCCATATAAATAGGAAACTTTTTGTGTATAGTCAAAGACAAAGTCAAAACATTTTATTTCAAATTAGGCTTACAAAAAGCACTTATGAACGTCAAAAAATATACAAAAATATATTAAAAAACAATTAAAATACGAAACTAAACTAGTACTATAACTATGACTACTGTATAATACAGCATAGTATACATTAACATAATTATTATTATACTGCTTAAATGATTTAAAATCCTATAGAAATTATTTTATCAAATATTCTATATCACTGAAAAATAATGTTGTTATATCCTTGTAAAACAAGTTTAGACTGCTTTGTAATTGTTAAAAAGACATAAAATAATACATTTCCTGTTCAAATTATAAAAAATATGGGTAAAACTGTACTATATGGGCTGCACATATATGGGGTTTTTTTAGGAAGGGAGGGGTGAGGTGGGTTAAGGACCTCCCTTCCACTCCCCTTCTTGAGGAAACCTCTAGTTTTTGAGATCCTCCTATCCATGTTGGGGTGTCTCAAATTAGTGTTCATCGCCCATGATTCAACCTATTTTATAGGTCCTAAAGTTTTACCTAACCTAAGTAACTATTAACTACAGCACCTACACCTTTCCTACTGAGCATGCACTCTATGTATTGTATTGTTTTCTTTTTCTTGGCGAGGGACTCGCCCCCCATGTTTTTTTTAAATATTTCTTTATAGTTATTGTTTTCATACAGGTAGTCCGTCTGGCATGTTATGCATTCAAGCTGTATGGCTGCATAAAAAATGATAAATCATGGCAAAGTGCAGGCTCCAGACTCTCAAATGCCAGGTTGATATTGAGGCTGTTTGATGACATCCCTATGATAAAACACACATACACATATGGACTTGGCAGACATGTAAGTCGATTTTATATCATGTTATATACCACCACTATGTACTTAGTGAATTGTAGTATCAACTCACAACAGTAACTTCACTCATCAATATACTTGCTCTATGTATTTGTATTAAATAGATAGATATGATTCTTTATTGCACACCAAAAAAAAGATACATATTTAACAACAAATGAAGGGAAATAATGCAATTCAGGCGGCCTTATCGCTTGGAGCGATCTCTTCCAGACAACCTCACAAACATAGAAAATTAACAACATGAAAAGGCAAGACAGTGCAAAGTAAGAAAAGCTTAATTCAACTTATAAATACATACATAATTATATTTCAACATTAACATATATACACATATAAAATATAAATAAACAAAAAAATATATATTTAAATATAAAATACATATATAAATATCATATATATATATTACTCTACACATAAATAAATATCTAATACTTTTTATTTTGATATGAAACAAATAGATAAGCTTAAATGTACACAATGTGATGAGTCTATGCTGAATTTTTCTTTCCTGTATGTTTAATGTAAAATCATCAGTCATCACAAGACACTACATACTTGACAACCTTATTGGTGCAATGGTTGATAATTGGTATATTGGTACTACACCAAGGTTCCCGGTTAGATCCCGGTCAGTTCCTAACATTTGTATGCATGACATGTCTTGAGTGTGTTTCTCCAGTTAAGTAGTACGGTAGGTCGTTCCGTAATACATCAGGCGCTCTTTTAGCATTGATGAAGAGGAAAATTCATCAACCTCGCTAATATGATGAGATAAATCATCATCATCATCAGCCTATAACATGATGGGAACTAGCGTTCCCACACAGCATAGCTGGTAGAAATTTACCCTTACCACCACGGACCAATGCAGTAGTGATATATTACATATTATTTATTTGTAGGAGTCATCAACGATGGCGGCCATCTTGGGCTCCTTACCAATGGTGTGACCAGGTATTCCTGCTGTGAGAAGGCGTGTTGTGGCTGCACGAAGTCGGCCTTTCTCAAGCTGAATACAGATACCGCGTATGCGCTGGTACACTGAGCACAGCGCTGTGGGCCGCCAGCCTCTCATTTCGTTGTTACAGTAAGTTTTTCTACTATACAATGACACAGACACAACACACCACACCAAACAAACACAACACACACACACACACACACACACCACACACACACATACACACACCACACACACACACACACCACACACACACCACACACACACCACACACACACACACACACACACACCACACACACAAATGCAGAAATCGGGAGAACCGCGATTTCATCTAATTTATCATTTAGACATTTCATTAAATCGCATAAACTTAAATTGATTGTTCATATCTTCAAATAATCTTATCGATTTGTGACGTCACAGCGTCATCACTCAATCTGACAAATCAAGATTCGGTAGATTTAGATATAGACTTACAGTAAAAACTAACCAATGAAAATATGCACATAATTATGAACAAAATGTACTAAAACGTAAACAATAATCTTAGGTTCTAGCACACCACTCTCCTCACCAATCTAGGTCATTGATCAGACCAATAAATAAACTTAAATAAATATTAGAAAATTCATAACTTTCTAAAACTTTTTAATAATTACAAATAAGCTATTGACTCTTTCGTTCGATAATCTAAAACGTGACGTCATTGTACAACGTCATATTAAATAAAAGAGCCGTTTTAAAATGCGATAAATGTTCAGATGTTCTGTTATTTAACATTCATAGATTTGTTGTAACCGACTTATCAACCATTACACCACATAAATCGTCAATATAAATAAATATCACTGACATTCACACAGCGCCATCTAGCCCCAAGTGAAGCGTGAAGCCTGTGTTATGGTACTAAACAACTGATAAACATACTTAAATATTTTATTTTTATTTTTACAAAACATATTATACATAGAAAACACCAGACCATTACAAACAGACATGTTCATGCACACAATGTTTGTACTGCCCGGGGATCGAACCCGGAACCCTTGGTGTTGCAGTCGACGTCTCAACAACAAACCGAATTGGTTTCAATAACCGAGGCATTCCCACAGAACCGGCCGATCGATGCGTCAGGTCTGGTGGAGCCGTGGCTGTCTCCAGAACACCTCGGAGGGTGGAGCGGACGCGCGTCGGAACCTCGACGTGAGACTGGCACTTCAGGCCGTCACCGTCGGCAAACTATGTCTAGACATCACGCACGCGGTCAGCTGCCTGCCCGACGGCTGGCTTTGGGGGGAGAAAATTGGCGCCACTAAAGTAGCGGCGATCGCAACGACGTCCTCAGTCATCGGTATCGCCCTGTACTTTGCCAGGAAAAGACTGCTCAAGTGACGGTTGCGTTTGAAATGTGTCAGAAAAGCGCGCGAACAATAATGAGTACAGATTGTAATTTTTTTTTGACAGGTGTACAAAAGAGGTGCAGTTACTTTTTGTTGTATGGTATAGTTTTTTAATACAATTGTGAATGGGTATTTCCCTTGATAAAAACTTCCTTCTATAGTTAAATAAGAAAAACATAATTGACCATAATACATGTTTTTTGCTGGTGTCCAAAATAGGATTTTGTTCGGTACTTACTTTTTGTTTATCAATACTTTTTAAAACCGATCAACAACTGTTTTTTTAAAGTACCTGTGCTTCAATGTAGTTGTTTATATCGAAGGAATTTACCTTTAGGTATAGAACCAAACTTGCCCAATATGACTTAAAGATAATATTATGTTACTCATCCCTAGGGATATTGCAATAAGATGAAATTTTGTATGATTAATTAGGTACAGCATTTTTAAAATGGTCTTCCTATAAATAAATAAATATCCACTGACATTCACACAGCGCCATCTAGCCCCAAGTTAAGCGTTAAGCCTGTATTATGGGCACTAAACAACGGATAAACATACATATATACATTTTTTTTTTTGTAAATACACACATATTATCATAGAAAAACCCAGACCATTACAAACGACATGTTCATGCACACAAATGTTTGTACTGCCCGGGGATCGTACCCGGAACCCTTGGTGTTGCGGCCGACCTCTCAACCGCAACACCAAATGGGTCGTCATAATATAACTATTTATAATTTAATTGCAAGAAAATATTCGATTCGTTGTTTATTGCTTTTCTAGAGTTTAAATCATTATTAACATGAGTTCTATAATGTGGTATAAATCCAGTTTATGAAGTCAAAATTTTAATAACTACGAAACTAATTGGTGTCGTGTTTTGCGAAAGCTTTGACCTGACTTGTAATTGTCTTGTAGGTCATTACGTAATATTCAAGACTACAGTCGTTAGGACTAACTACATTTGTGCTATGATTATCCTATTAGTACAATAGTTATATTTAACTATGTATTTTTTTAAATACTCGTATATTCGAGACATTAAAATGTTTTCTATTAGGTAGCATTTAGTAACTTTTAATTATGGACAAGTTATGCCTGGCTATGTTTATTATTTTGGCTTTTTCCCTTGATTTAACATTAGAGTAGGTTATGAAAGTGTTACTATGCCATCATTTAATTAACGGTTGCTATCATCATTATTATAAGAATGTAAACATTACAGAAATGACTGGTGCATAGGATGGGTCTAATAAATTTTAAAATTGTATTCCGATACACTTGAACGTTACTTAATCCATTCAATGCTTTTTTGAAAAACGATATTACCCAGATGCCGCCATACTGTTATTATGCAGCCGATGAAACCTCTTAAATGCGCTTGCGCACATGCCTTGCACTTTTCAAATGAAATTGATAATTCATAGTACCTGCGTTTGTTATTTATATCTATTGTATATAATTACAGTAAAATAAATGTACATATTTTTTTAATATGTAACTGTTTTTAATTTTTTTTCTCCCACATGACCGACTACTTAGTTAAACTTTAACATTGCTGAGTGGGCTCCTGTTCAGTGTATATACAAAAAAACTTGCATTTATTCTTACAAACATAAGGGTTATTAAACTAATATAGTTTAATGGTTTTCTCTCTCTCTTCTCAACCTTGGGGAGACCTATGTTCACTGCTGGACATAGGTCTCCCCATTTTGCGCCACATATCCCGGTCTCCGCTTTGCTCATCCAGCTCCATCAGCGACCTTTCACAAGTCGTCGGTCCACCTCACTTGGTAAAATTACCTATGTCATAAAAAATCGGAGCCTATATTAAAATTACATACGTACCTTATAAAAACAATGACATTATCAGTCATGCGAAGTCATGACGAGTATAAAAATTAGTTCTATTCAAACGTTTTGCCTGAGCACTCGCACATATTTGCTTGAATCAGCTGGATTTGTTATCACTAGATATGATAGGACTTTATCATTATGATATAATAGTATAGAAAAAAACGTTTTACATTTCAGTCTGTGTTTACGCTCAAATAGAAGAAGACTATCTTATTATGGATTTGATAAACGAACTGTGTGATTTGTTACAGTCTCATACTAATCGTGACAAGGTAAGTTATTTGCTTTATCTTTTTATGAAGCACTTAAATTTGGTATTTAAGTAATACAAGTGTTTGATAATGGAACAGACAGTTTATATGGGGAAAAAGATATTGTCAAGCAATATGTTGATTGATGTATTTTTTAGCACAAATCTGCTAGTATGGGTTTGAAGATACATAGTTATAATACGTACTTAATAAAATGAAGTCAAAGACAAAGTTCATTTATTAAATCAACGCTTATATTCTCGGCCTAATCCTCCTGCCTCCGTGGTCCAGTAGTCGGAGCGTTGGTGTTTGATCGCTGCTTAAGCCGAGGGACGTGGGTTCGAGTCCCAAGATCCCGCATCGTGAAAGTAATTTTGTAGGATTATCCCAATTTGGTTAAGGTTGTTCAAAAAGAAAGGCGATTCCGTGCTGCTAAGGGCATGTTAGGCTGTCGGCCCCAGTTACAATCTACGAGTATGGTAGTCGTTACACATAGCAGTAGTCAAGTTAAGAACTTATAAGGTATTTTGTTAATGTACGTTAGTGTAGTACTTAAAAATAGCTCAGGGGGAAGGTCATGACCCCCATGACCCTCCCCCTGGATCCGCCGTTGGTTCTGACAGTCCCATTCACTTCAGAATCACTATTTCCTTATAATCAATGAGTACGTTGCAGGTGGTGTCCCTAACCAGCTATGTGTTGAAGCTGTGGGGCTCCGTAGTCGGCAGGAAGGAGCTGATGGCGGCGAGCGGTCGCCTGGCCACGGCTAGGGCGACGCTCAGAGTATTTGACACCGCGCCCGCTATCAAAAACGCTCTCGCTTATGGCACGGGGAAGCAGGTTTGTGTTCTGTTTAGAATGTAGGTTCAAAACGTGATAGTTAAATAGAAACAAACTAAGCAATGAGCCTATAATATGGGTAGGTAGTAGGTACATACTAAATAACTGTTCAACATACGAGTACTTAGTTATTTAAATACACATATTAAAAATACATTTATTTCCTTGCTTTCATACATAGAAACACCCAGACCACTACAAACAGATGTAATGCACACAAACAAATAAATATCCAATGACATTCACACAACGCCATCTAGCCTTAAGTTAAGCATGAAGCCTCGTAAAACAACTGTAAGACATACTTATATACATTTTATTGTAAATACATATATAAATTATAGATACATAGAAAACAACCAGAGACCAATACAAACAGTTATGTTCATGCACTCAAATATTTGACAGAGAGGCATTGAAGAAGACCAACAACCAACAACTGATAGACAGTTATTATTCTTCATCAATGCCGTACTGCGCTCGTCACCCGAGACAACAGATTTTAGGTCTTTAATACACGTCCGTCAGTCCCGAAACACAAAAGTGTATAATACTCCTGCACCTTCCTAGACGACTCAGTATCGAGTCTACCACCTAGTGAATATAGCAGACATGATGCTCAAAGACAAATCCCTTTTTATCTGCAGGATGGTCCGTTCTGGGGCACACTAGGCGTGATCAACAACACGTTCACGCTTACTTATTTGCAAGTAGAGACGCTCGTGTTCCTGCTGGACACCGGCATCTTCGTTTGCTCCCCAGAGCTGGAGTACAGAATCCGAACTGCACACAAGCTTTTTTGGGCTTTGGGAGCATTCGTCGGATTTATAAGGTTAGTTTTTTATGAGATATATACAATACGTGATTCAAGTAACTAAGGAAGCAAAATATCTACACCTACATGAACTTACCTTCTAAATTTATCACATTGTCCTCAGAACAAGTGAGCTTTTAAGGAAAGATTTAGTACATAGATCATAAGACGGGTACGATGAGTGATAATAATTTTACTATTTTATTATCTACAATTCAAGCAAATTGGAGAGATCCTATAAGAATTGACGACTAAATTCTAGCACGAATTATAATTGCTTATTATCAATACTCGAGCTTCGGTGGCTCAATGGTGTGAACTGTTGCCTTCCGATTTGGAGGATGCAGGTTCAAATCCCGCCACGTTCCAATGTGTTTTCGAATTACCGAAATTATAAGTTTATCCGACGCTCTTACGGTGAAGGAAAACATCGTGCGGAAATTTGCGCCCGCCCAAGAAGAAATTCAAAAGGTTATTTCGTGATGCGGTCAATCCGCATTCGTACGGGTAGGCTCGTGCCCCTCGGTGGGGACGTATAATGAGCTGACGATGAAAAAATTATAAAATACTGGAACATTATTCCAGCGGACTGTTCGATTTAAAACTGTAAAACTCATCTTGCCACCGTCAGTGAACAGTCCTTTTAACTCTTTAAACACCAGAAATCCAGACACAATAATAAATTCATTGTTTCTGACGACTTAAGTTGTGTTTAGCCAACGCCGGGAATCCAAAAAAAAGGACCTTAAGGCGCCATTGGCAGTAATAATATAGATATTTTTTAAGTTTATATACTGCATCATCCATCAGTTACAGTAACATAAATTTATTCACATCCATATATCCAGGTCGCTCCGGGCTCTCCACCAATCAGGCGTCGCAGTAAAACGTCCGGACGCACCGCGCTGTGCGATCGCTCGGTACCGCCAAGCTTCACTCACGAGCAGTAAGCTGTTACTGGACGTCGTCCACGCGGTGAGCTGGTTGCCGCGAGGGTGGTTGTGGGGAAGCCGGTTGTCCACGCCGAGACAGAGCGCGGTCGCCACAGCCTCCGCTGTCATCGCATTGGTCATTCATTTTAACGCTAAAAGACTCGTGAAGCCTTGACATGCCTACAATAAAATACCGTTTAATATGTACACTTATGCCATGACACGCTAGGGAGTTAACCTTCAAGAATCCAGACACAATAGAAGAATTGTCTCTTTAACGCTCAGGATTCCAGCCAATGGAAACACTATGATTTGTGACGCTTTAAGGCGTCTTTGGCTGCCATAGGGATAAATATGATGGCAACACGTGGGTTGATTTAAGTGTTGCCAAATAAATTAAGGTGGCAATCGTAGACATAGTAGGTTGGATTTTATAAATACATATCTCGTGCGCATTAGTTATCCCTTGTTCAAGATTCATGGGTTTCATTTATGCGTTTACGTGTCATTGGTTAGGTACGCTTTGGCATGCCGTGAATTGCTACCCAGCTTCGTTGTAGGCATGTCCCCTGAACTTTATTTATGAACTCACAAATTGCAAAATATAATAGCACAACATGATGCTTCAAATTAAATAAATCCATTAACATCAAACTAAAAACAACACATAAAATAACGTTGTCAGATATATTGGATATTAAAACCAGTTAAACCATAACTTCAAATTTATTTTCATAAATCGCTTATCATAGATTAGCTTTATTCATATTCGAAGTTATGAATAAAGCAATTTTATATTTTTTGTTCCAGGAGTAATCAAATTTCATCATTTGTTTGAGTAAAGTTAAGAGTAGATATTTGGATCCCTCCAGTGTAAAATATTTGCTACGCACTATTCAATAATAATGAATAATTATTATTTATAAATTTTAGAAAATTGTAAATATTATTCTTAGTGTAGCTTAAACTTAAAATTTTAAGTATAGTTAATAACGCTACTAACAAATGAAACTTATTTAAAATATTTCTTATTTTAATTATATTTTTTCATAAAGCGCTATCAAATGTTCTAAGTTTTCTAAATATGTAACTAATATTTCCTTATACTTTCTACCTACCTATTGATTATATACGAGTAAATATTATGTTAGGGTAAGGTAACCAGATATATACGTTTAAAAGTTTAGTTAAATTATTGTGTGCAATTAGGTGCCGTAGAAAAACATTAGGTAGTGACTACATAATGTACTAAAATTGTAGGTGTGTTGTGTCATAGTTGTCCAGAATAAAGAGAAATTAATTCAATATTTCAAAATGCCTTAGCTAAAGTATACATTTTTCAGTATCTTACAAATCAAATATTTATATGTGTAGGTTTTACTTATACTTATTGAAGTTTACTTGGGTAATAATGTAATTAAAGCCACTCACAATGAACTATACATATTTTTATCTGTACAAACTGTTAAATATGTAAACAAATTTATAAAGCGTTACCTATAGTGATGCTAGTTATGTAACGTAATAATAACTGATAATGAATGTTTCATGTGACGTCACTGGTTTTATCTTTTTTGACGTATCATACATGGGTTTTGTCATATACAATCAGAAGTATAAAATATGTACGATATCAGTGGCTGTCGGGAGCGTAAACAGGTGGCAAGTATATTTGATTAATATTCCTAACTAAGAACATATTAAGTATAAATGTATTAAATTAAATTGTTTACCTAAATATTTATTCATTATTGGTATTAATAAATTTGGTACCTACATTATATAATTTACAATTTGTTCTCATATTTTCAGTAAATATTTCAATGATACTAAATATTTGGTAATTTTAAGGAGATAATTAGGTATTTTATTTATTTAAACATAGTTTTATCGAAATAAATAAATAAATATAATTTTCTGTATTTATTTACTTAACCGCCATAAATAAACAATACACTAACTAGATGCATAAGCTAACTCAAAAAGTGTCCGCGACATAAGTCTGCCCATCATGTCAGTTGTGCCAAATTTTCATTCATAATCACGTCGCTCGCTACATGTCATAGTGACATAGTAGTACGTCGTCGTGCTTTTATTTACGCGTTAAGGTCAAAATTTTAATGGATAATTTTGTTATAAATATAAGTTTTTTGGTTGATATTCTTGATTGTGTAGTTTATTTTTTAATACAGTTAATCGCACTGTAAACTTGATTGACCTATAAAAACTTGTGTCATATTTTCGTGTATTTAAATTTTGTCGACAGGATAGACATCTTGGCGATTGAAATAAAAAACCATAAATTTGCTTTGATATATTTTTTATTTTAACGAACACAGAGTGAAACTATTAAAATTCAGGTTAAAAAAACGTATACCTACACAATATGATAAGTCTCGTGCAATAGCTACGAAGTCCCTTGCGATGAGTACAAAAATGCCCTTTGCTGGTGTGCAGGGAATTCTTGCAGAACTAAGCATAACCTACTTAATGACCCCTTAGACTGCTGCTGAGAGAGTATTAAACAATTGTAAATTTCCTCGCACGGGAATACCGCATAGTGAAAACTACATGGATTTGATTTTTTCAGCTTCGTTAGGGGATTGCAGACTATTTACTTAATCCAACTTATTTTAAAATGCGCTAATAGGATCGTAATTGTGTCTCAATTTTTTAACGATATAAGTGTACAGGACGGTCAGGACGCTCAAATGATGCTAAGTGATACGCCTGACCATGACAGAGCGGCACTGAAGGAGACCAACAAATAGACCGTTATTATCCTCCATCAATGTCGCACTGTGTCCGTCACCCGAGACAACAGATGTTAGGTCTCTTTTACCCGGTAATTTCACTAGCTACAGTGCCCTCATCCGGTAACACAAAAGTGCATAATACTCCTATTTCACGGGACGATAATATCTGTCACTGTAGTGGTACCTACGTAGATGACTCAGTATCGAATCTACCTCTTATTCAGAGCTGCGATTGATAAGTGTCGCCTATTTTTGCATTTCAAAATTAGCGGAAATAGGATCCAGGTTTTAATGAAGCCGGTAAAAAGCTAAAAATAGGATTTCATTTTAAAAATCTTGAAGATATGTGATTTTAAATATTTTACCCGCTATTAGTAGTCCCATGGTACTAAGTAGCTTTTGGTAATTTAAAAATCCTACTTACATCTAATGTCCGTAGGTACACTATACACAACATATTTTACAAGACTATATTAGTAACTGATTACAATAGGGATGATGACATTTTTTTTCTGTTATTATATCGATGGTCCGCATAATAATAGAAACGTTGGTAAAAAAATTACTCCGTTAACATTAAAACTCACAGAGATTTTCCAATTCTAAAAACACATTAATGGACTTTCCCAAAAACGCTTCATACAAATGGCTACCTAGTTATGACGTCACGCATCAGTAATTAGTACGCATAGTTTGTGAATTTTGTACTACTATATTAAATGTTGCGTTTACTAAAACGTTTTCATAGCAAAACTTACTTTAAATTGTATGTGTTATCCTTTCGTTAACAATTTTTGACATTTAATGTACTTTAAAAATGGACTTGCCATCTAACTTTGAAGACTAATAAAATTCATAAAATGAGTTTTCGAGCTGAGAGTAAGCACATCGTATATTTGACCCAGATTTGTAATAATATGAAATAGTTTTACGATTTCAGGACCCAGTTCATGCCTATTCTTTATATTACTCATAACAACAAAATAATAACAATGAGAACAATATAGAAATTATATATATATTTTATTTTATATATTTTTCTACCATCGATATTATTTTTTTTACATTTTCGTATATATCTACCTATAACAATGATAAAATAATATGATTCTAAACAAACTATGAAATAAAATCAAATGAAGGAAACCTCTGATATTGTAAATTAATTTACATTGTATTTTTATTGTATATTAACCTAAGAACCAGTCTTCCAAAGGGCTTACAACGAGTAATTTATACATATTTAAACTTAGATTTTTATTTTAGAAAATAAGATTCCGCCGTCTAAGTTTTTAATATTACAATAGCAAGAAACTAAAATTTACTTATAAAAAAATGGCTTTTACTTAAATTAGTTAAAATTATATGTAATTTTTGTAAGATCTCAATGTCATGCTTTGTTTTATAATTATTTATACATATTTGATTGTTTATTATAAAATATGACAATTGTTATTAGGAGTTCTCTATGTGTTATTGTTTTAATGTCTATATGAATCCAAAGAATCTTGGTAATTTAAATTTAGTGGTCCGGCTATTCTCTGTATATATACTACCGAACCGATAGATAGATTAACTCTGTGCATTTTAGACCGTACGTATATAGTATAGATTATATCTCATCTGATTTGTTGTCGGTCATCATATAGTAGTATTATACTATTTCTATCTTTTCAGATTTCTTGTTGGTCACAATATAGTTCGATAAAGTCTCTTACGCAAGTATTTATTTGAAATAACAAACATTTATTGAGCCTCAAATTGCGCTTCTGCTTCAAAGTAGTGGGTTGCTTGCGGGTACAGCATCGCTGCGAGCTTCGGCAATCGCCCCGCCCCCTTCGGTCCCATTGGCCCCGTCCCCACTGGCCCCGCCCCCTTCGACCCTATTGGCCCCGCCCCCGCGGCCGCGCCCAGTTGCGTACGACACTCCGCCTCGTACGCACGCGTAGCATTCGCCACGTCTGCTGGCTCAGTCTCCAATACGCTGAGACCCAGAAGGCATAGAAGGCGGTGTCTGTAACCGATGGAAATCATGGTTTACATGTGTCTTGTCTACTTAAAGTAACACTGACACATTTCATCAATAAGAATTTTATTTCATTCCTAGTATTAATCTACAGATTCTAGAGAAAATGAGTGTGTAAAATTTGTGTTGCAAGATTGGTCAGATTAAGCAGGACTATTATTTTTGTTTGCGCCTAGTACAAATAATGTTAGAAGGACGGTCAGGACGCTCACCTGATGGTAAATGATACGCCTGACCATGAGACACAGCAGCATTAATGGACACCAACAACTGATAGATGATGGAGAATAAAACTGTTCCATCATCAGCTCATTATACGTCCCCACCGAGGGGCACTAACCTACCCGTATAGGGTGTATAGGCCTTAGTCGTCCACGCAGGCCCAGTGCGGATTAGACGACTTCACGCACAACCTTTGAATCTCTTTGCACGCTTGCGCAGGTTTCCTCACGATGTTTTCCTTCATCATAAAAGCATCGGATAACATACATATATTTTTCGAAAATTCGAAAACACATTGGTACGTGGCGGCACCTCAGCCGTCCTGGCAGGAGGGCGACAGTCCACACCATTGAGCCACCGACGCTAACTGTTTATCAGTTGTTATTTCACCATCAGTAGAGTCTCATTAGTCCTGGGGGGTAACCGCAACCTCTTAAAACAGTATTGTTATAATGATACGTCAGCATTTTTGTATCAGAAAAGACCAAGTAATATTATTGTAACACTGTTTTAATTTTAATATTGATCACATGTTTATTTTAATGTAGTTAAGTAATTTTATTCTATGTTTATATGTATTTTATCTTATTTGTTTTATTCAATGTTATATGGATTTTATTTATTCGAAATAAATGATTTGAATTTAAATGTAAGAGAGCGGTAACCCCCATACACTCTGTGATATATCTAAGAAACACTATAAATGCTTACTTAGCGGTAGGTTTGTGATGCGCCGGCTGCATGGTGACCGTTTGCAATAGAGTCCTCCGTCCCGGGGGGGCGGCCCACCGCCTCAGGAGCGCCAGCGCCGCGCCCCCCACTTCACTAGCCGACGCGCCCACACGACACGCGTAACATATCCACACTGATATTATTAACTCATTGTCAATGCTGTGAAAGAAAAATACATTATTTACTTAGATAAAAAATCTCACTTAAAAAGTCAAAATTTTGTCCGCGACAAAATACCCATCCGGCAGTTGGGCAACATTTTCATTTAAATCACGTCGCTCGTTACATGTCATAGTGACATAGTAGTATTCGTATGATCGTGCGTTTAATTTTGTACCCTTTTAATGACGCGTTAAGGTCAAAATTTTAATGTGTAATTTTATGTCATAAATATATAAGTCAATGTATGTGTCAAGCGGTTCGGACATTATTCGGTTGATATTTCTTCGTGATTGTGCATCTAAAGTACGATTTTTCATTGTAGTCAGTAAAATATTTCCAGCGTTGCAGGTTTTTGGTCCCAAATAAAAAGTGATGTGGTAGAATCGAGGTTTATAATTAAAACTTAGACGATATTCGAGCTTAATAAAGCATGACTAACTAGAGCGTCGGTGGCTCAGTGTGTGGACTGTCGCCTTCCTACCGGGAGGCTGAGGTTCAAATCCCACACGTACCAATGTATTTTCGAATTTTCGAAAAATATATGTACGTTATCCGACGCTCTTACGGTGAAGGAAAACATCGTGAGGAAACCTTCATGCACGCCTGCGAAGAGATTCGAAGGTTGTTGTGAAATCGTCCAATCCGCACTGGGCCCGCGTGGACGACTAAGGCCTAATCACCCTATACGGGTAGGCTCGTGCCCCTCGTGGGGACGTTTAATGAGCTGATGATGATGATGAAAGCATGACTAAATGTTTAAGTCTATTGATTGTCGAACGTCACTATTGTAGCGGGTCACCCTTTTTTGTATCAGTGACAGTAGCACTTGTCATTTTACTGACTGGAAAAATCATTTTTTTGTTAGTTTATTATTTATCTAAGCAGGGATTATTATATATATGACGGGACGTATTATAAACGTAATATGATTCACCATCCATGTGGTGTAGTTGGTTACGTCGGCTCTTACACCAAAGGTCGATCCGGGTTCAATCCCCGGGCACAAAGTACAAACTTGTGTGCATGAACACGTTTGTCTATCATTGATCTGAATAGTTTTATGTATAATATGTGTTTTTAGAAATTACTAGCTTAATGCTTAGTTAGGGGCTAGATGGCGCTGGATATCAGTGGATATTTATTATTATAATGAATATAAGCGATAAATATACTTACAAGTGTATATCCCTCGCCAGTAATGCCAATAATGCTTGGCGGACGTTTGCCGACTCTTGTGTCTGGGCGAGCGCGAGTCCATAGGCGGCGTGGAGGCGCCCTCTGGCGGCCAACGATGATGCATCACCCCACGGACATTGGGCCCATGCTGATTTGATGAACAACCAGCCTCCGTTGTCTGTGTTCACAAATAGAAAACATAAAAAAAATGCATGAACTTTTCGCAGTTAACCGCACTCCTTCACCGGGCAAAAAACGAACGCAGATGGCTCTCAGATTAAAAAAAATTTTTTAACACTTTGTTGCAGTCTAATATTTCCCTCACTGGAACTTAAATTGAGTATTTACATTGATTTCATAAATCATTTGATCACGGTATCCACGCCAATCGACTACAAGCATTCAACGTCCATTACCTACCCACCACGTTGTCCTAAAATAGGTTTGATATACAAAAAAACATGGTTTTCAAGTTGTGCGTAATTACGCCTGTTAAAAACACTTTTTTTACGAGTATAGAGTACCTTGCTGGATTATTTTCGGTAGAAAACAGTCCGAACCATTGGGGCTTCATTTGAAATTCATAAATGTTCTCAACCTTTTTTTGTGTTATAAGTGTACAGGATGGTCTGGACGCTCACCAGACTGTTATCATTTTCCATCAATGCCGAACTGCGCCCGTCACCCGAGAAAATAGATGTTAGGTCTCCCATACCCCGTAATTTCACTAGCTACAGTGCCCTCATCCCGAAACACAAAAGTGCATAACATTCCTGTTTCACGGGACAATATCTGACACTGCGGTGCTACCTACCTAGACGACTCAGTATCGAGTCTACCACCTAGTTTAACCGCATCCATATAAATTCAAAAAGACAGTATACTGACCAGGATCAGCCAGGCAAGCAGCGGCCACAGCATCAGCCAGTTTCGCGAAGTACTCAAAAGCGGTGAGAGCGCACACGGCTCGGACGACCGCACCGCGACTATGTCTGTCGCAATTTCTTGCAAAAGACACCCACACCTGTCAAGTAATAATAATAACTTTATTTATTTGAGATAGAATAAATACTAATAATAATAAATGCTTTATTTCATAACTTAGGTATATTTTTACATTATATTGCATTTGAAAAAGAAAGATATTTATTTGGTGCAATACAAATTATAACATGTTAGTAGTTAAAACAAATAGTTAAATATAATGCTACCAAAATGGTGGCCACTCAGCTAATGCCAAGACAGTTGTGTCAAGCGCAGGATTGGAACCAAAGAGAAAAAAATAACGCTATAACAATAAGTTACACCAACTGCATAACACACATGACATAAAAAAAATCTAGGTTAGCAATTTCTTGTAAAGGACACACACTTGACATGTAATAAAAATAGAATTATTTATTTAATTAGGTACACCAACAACATGACATAAAAGTACAAAATTTCCAACGTAGGTAAGCGACGGTGGCTCGGTGGGGACTGCTGCCTTCCGATCTGGAGGATACAGGTTCAAATACCGCCACGTACCAATGTATTTTCGAATTTTTAAAAACTATATGTAAGTTTATCCGACGCTCTTACGGTGAAGGAAATTAAGGAATTCAAAGGTTGTGCGTGAAGGTACCACCAATCCGCATTGGGCTCGCGTGGACGACTTAGGCCTATACACACTTTACGGGTAGGCTCGTGCCCCTCGGTGGGGACCACAGACATCCGAATATACAATTACACTGGACAAGCCGCCAAGTTTATAGGCAGTCCAGTGTCGCAATTTCTTTTCGTTCTTACCTGTGAAAAGTTATTATTTTTGGTAAATTTACTGATTCATTGCGATGATGGCATGTTACAATTGCACAGGATGACATTTTGGAAAAAAACGGTAATTTCTTCTAATATTCGTGCGTTTTGACTCGTCTCACAGAGCGTAAACTGGCAGCCAGTGTATGCTCGTTGAGCTTACATTTGTCGCACTTTAAACGCGGCTTGCCCCATCTCCTGTATTGGGAAATCTGTGTGGGGACTTATAATGAGCTGACGATGATAAATGTCAGTGTATGTCCATCATAGTACATAGCATATAGAAAAAGAAAGAAAGAAACTTTTTTATTGCCACAATAATTAAATAATATTTTACCATACACAGAATTACAGTAAAAACAAGTGCTCAAAAACAAAAAGGTAAATAAATTCTTCAAATCTAGTGGCCAACAGGTGCAGCCTCAGCATAAACTGCAGTAGTAAAGAAACTACTGCAGCACTTTTTCTGGCTGCACCTGTGGCGAGTGAGTCACATTAAAACAATGAATACACAAAGAGAAAAAAAAAAAAACAAATATAAATAAAATAAAAAAAAATGATAGTAAAATATAATAATACATGAAGGAACGATAACAATTAATACTATTGTGGCGGGATCCCACATATTATATTACATTACATATATATACTTTACTATATAAAATATTTATAACATATAATATATATACTTATTATTATACAGTATTCTATACATACATAAATATCACACCATATACAAATAAACAATAATCAAAACATTTCAATCATATAACAATCAAATATACATTTACAATTTAACATCAACATTCTTAACATCGCATAGCGGCGCACAAGGTGTACACGCAGCCTGGGTAGCAACAGCGAGCCGAACATCCCCGACAAGCCGAACGCTCCCGAAGGCGCGAGCTCCGCCGCCGCACAGTCTGCGTAGCAACAACGAGCCGACGCTACATCGGGAATCCTGCGACGCGAGCCGACCACCGCCCGACCGAAGACTCCCGACGCCGCGCTCGGACATCGCGGCTAAACACCAGTAGGAGAGAGACCCGACAACGTCGCACGCTACCTACATGCCTTTCCCGCGCTTTTCTTTTAACATTCTTTTCTTTGGATTTTAATTTAAATATTATATATTATAATGTGGTGTGAACAACGGCAGTTTAATTGAAGACTCCCTACACAACAACCACCGCACCAACACCCCCTATACTATGTATAATAATCAAACTCACATAAAAATAAAATAAAGAGTAACAAAGTAACGAAACGTGACCGGTTCCGGCCACGCCAAGTTTGACATTTGACATTACAAACAACCACAATATGCCACGTTTACAAACAAGACAAAACAAAACAGTCATAATACTAATTAAAATGGAGATAAATTACAAATTAAGGAATGGAAGTTAATATTAGCAACAAAATAGATTTGAGAACAGCAAGAACAAAAAGATTTGAAAGTGCCACCATATGGACACTCAGTGATGTGATATAGATGACCAGAGTTAATTATAATATAATATATTACTGACATTCACACAGCGCCATCTAGCCCCAAGTTAAGCGTGAAGCTGTATTATGGTACTAAACAACGGATAAATATACTTATATACATTTTTTTTTTGTAAATACATACATATTATACATAGAAAACACCAGACCATTACAAACAGACATGTTCATGCACACAAATGTTTTACTGCCCGGGGATCGAACCCGGAACCCTTGGTGTTGCAGTCGACCTCTCAACCGCAACACCAAATGGGTCGTCTAAATATGAAATTTATATTAAACTACATTATAAAAATGCAATAAAAATACAAGATAGCACGAGACAATGATTACATGCGAGAACATGTCTCTCCAAGATAATTCAGCAGTTACGTCTGAACGCTGAATATATCCTGTGAGATAACAATGTTTTTAAAATATTTTTTTGTTGACACTTAAAGATTCTATTAAATAAGGGTGCTTATAATTATAAAGATATGTTTACTGACCGGTAGTGCAGAGGTAGCTGCGGTTCTATGCACAAGATGACCATGGCCCGAGACAGCAACTCTTCCACTTCACCGTCTGAGTTGACCAGGTACGGTGCTGGAGAAATAATAATTGTGCCTGTTAGATACATCCGTCTACAGTTAAAGGGTTAATTTCATGATCAGAATTTCGGTTTTCTTTTGGAACGCTTTAATATCCTTATAGGGATGTTTTTGTTTGGTACGGTACCAAAGGACCTATAATCCATATAGTAGCCAATATCAATGACTTCACGTGCAAATACTATTCAGTTAGGACTGTTATGATTGTTGCTCACTTTACCAGATATTAACAGTCGGGTTTATTTAGTTTATTGTTACAAATCCAAACCGATCAGGGTTGCCAACTCCGAAACGAAATTCCTCGTACATAAGCAGCTTAAAATTTCGTACTTTGACTTACGAACCTCGAACATCCAAAAATAACGCTTTTATAATTAAAAATACTAAATGAAATAAACATTAGCATTAGATAGAGACGACTAATACGGGGAAAAGATTTTTTGATAATCGGAGTTTTCCCGGTTGACATTGCTATTAGTCTGCAAACATCATCATCATCATCAGCTCATTAAACGTCCCCACCGAGGGGCACGAGCCTACCCGTATAGGGTGATTAGGCCTTAGTCGTCCACGCGGGCCCAGTGCGGATTGGACGACTTCACACACAACCTTCGAATCTCTTCGCAAGCGTGCATGAAGGTTTCCTCACGATGTTTTCCTTCACCGTATGAGCGTCGGATAACGTACATATATTTTCGAAATTCGAAAATACATTGGTACGTGTCGGAATTTGAACCTCAGTCCTCCCGGTAGGAAGGCGACAGTCCACACCACTGAGCCACCGACGCTCGTAGTCTGCAAACAATGATCACCTAAATGCGACCAAAGGATTTCTTTTGTCTAAAAGTTCAAGTTTCTTTAGATGTCATTAGTTTTTAATATGTAGCATAGTCATGTAACAAAATCTCGTATATAATTGTACCAGGTTGACAGCGTCCTCGTATCTCGTACGGAAGACTACGAATCTCGTATTTATACGAGGAACCTCGTACGTTTGGCAACCCTGATACCGATAGGCAACAATTTTTGTTTGACCTTACATGGTCCTTTCTGAGCAGTGTTGCCAACCCAAATTTTAGAAAATTGGTAGATCATGTGCCAAATGTTGGTAGAAGTTGGTAGAATGTAAAATTCAAAATTGGTAGATCTACCCCTTAACTTAGAAAAAAATTAAGATTAAAAATACATGATCTGTTCGTAAAATATTTATTTTTTGAAGTTGTACATATTTTTATTAAATAATTTTAAACATGCATGTTTATTTAAAATAAATCTTCCAGCGGCACACTTAAGATCACCTACATGATTTACAATAAAAATATCCTTCACCCTTAGTACTTTCTTGAAGCCAACCTGCAAATTCCTTATCCTTCTCCCATAATTTTGAATATTTTTGGTCATAGTGCCTTTTTCTTTGTTTTCGTGGCGGAGTTCCTAACCTAGAACTCTGTGTCTCGCTTTCGCTGCTATCAGAATCCATTATTATAAAGAAATACACGCCACGCAACCGCTAATTAATGCAAGCACCGTTTAAACGTAGTTTTCGAGGAGCAAAGAAAATATTCATTAAAATCACTCTATTTCGCAATATAGCAAGCTTAACACACACACAATCCAAATCGAAACCGCACATCAAAGAGTAGTATTATATCCGCACACAGGTGAGAGAGAAATAAATAATTACCACAGACTTTTTTATAAAGTTGGCTTCACACGTTTGGCATTTTGGTTGGGGCCACAAGACTAAGTAGTAAGAAGAGAACAGGGTGGGTACCGGCTAACTAATATGAAAATTAAAAAAATAGGTAGATTTTAGGTCTAGGTTGGTAGTGTTGGTAGTGGTAGATCTACCAAAAAGTTGGTAGATATGGCATCAGTGTTTCTGAGTCAACTAGCTATACTTTAACTAACGTTGTGTATGTTTTTGAGATACTATTATAATTTAAAAGAGTATTATGTGGGCCAATCCCGGCGGCACTGCAATGCCGGGCCGACCCGTGATGGGAGTGGAGCGAGCCCCGAACATCCCATCGGTTTACAAAAATCAGTTTAATATACTGGTCCCTCAGTGAGGGAACTTTCAGATATTAAGCTGAAAAGAACAGATACTACACTTTGATCTTAGCCAAAAGGCCGAGAAGCGATACTAATATAAGACAACGCAGCCGACCCCATGGTTCGTAGAAAAATCCTAACACCGTCGGTTAGAGTATGTTGGGTGCTGAATGTTGAAGCGACACCTAGTTGTGGTAAACGAAAACTCAAAAGCACCACTCTACATTGTATCAAAGTGTTAAATAAGTGATGTAACTAAAATTACAGCTGCTCTACATTTTGGTTTGATGTTATAATTTTTTTATTATTTGAGTGATATTTTTTTTTCATTATTTGAATGGTCCCGACGTATCGTATGTCTTTGAAATAATTTGAAACGAATGGAACTCTACACTACTCTACCACAGCGCCATCTATCGAGTCTTTGTACTATCTTTATGTTGGTGTAACTCTACATATATTTTCACTAGCGCCATCTGGATTAACATTTTAACTTTATTATTAAGCATATTATGAAGGACGAATTAATAAAACAACTTGGGAGTTTGAATGAAATAATATGTTTGTATTAACACACTAATGCAAATAAATAAATGTTTAACATAATTGTTAATCTAAAAGAATTTATTTACGGCGTTGGCTGTTTTGCACTAAAATCAAAATCAAATCAAAAATCAAAACTAGCTATATTGCTGAGGGATGTTACTTTTTACCCGACTACCGAACATCCTATATATGTAATTTATGTTCCCTATTGTAGCCTAAACGGATTAACGGATTTTAACATTTGGCATGCCATTAGATCTTCATAGCGCGAGTGTCGCTGGTACATTTAAAGTATAATCATTCAAAATGGAGGATTTCAAACGCCATTTTTTAAGTTTGTAAAAATTCCATCGCCCTCGAGTTGAATAGGTCTTTGAAAAATAGTATGAGTATGTGAAAACCGTTTTTCGATACAACGCTTCGTTTACGAAATATTGAGCTTAAAAGCTTTTTTTTTTAGAAAATAGATAGCCAAATAAAAATATAAAAAAACAAAAACCCGACTGTTAAAAGTACACAACTGAAAATGTAAAAACAAGCTCTACCATATAGTGCAAACATAATAATGTTTTCATGGTGTTGCAGGCGGATCTTCAATACCTTTTCAAGACTTAACTATATAAATGTACCTGATTAGTAAACTAGTATGTGTAATTATTGAAATATTGTTGTCAATTGTTTGACAAAAACAAAGACTGTAATGTTTATAATGTTTGCACTATATGGTAGAGCATGTTTTTCCATTTTCAGTTGGATATTTTAAACAGTCGGGTTTTTTATATATATTTGATTTAACAAATCTTAATATGCATCTATATATTCTTGACATTTTTATTGTCTTTTCTCTATTAATTTTTAACCGACTTAAAAAAGAAAGTTACTCAATTCGGCCGTATTTATGCTTGTTTTCTTTTTTGTTTTTGAACCAATTTTGATGACTTTTTTTTGGAAAAAGGATACTTCAAAATTGGTCCCATTTTAAGGAAGTCAGGGTCTGATGATGGAGACCAGATAAATCGAGGAAAACTTTGTATGTTTGTTCGCGGATATCTCTGTCGTTTGTGAACCGATTGTGATGGTTCTTTTTTTGTTAGAAAAGAATACTTTATAGGTGGTCTCATTTTAAGGAAGTCAAGGTTTGATGTAGGGAAACCAGAGAAATCGAGGGAACATTCCCTCAGAACAAATACTTTTTCATTTTAGTATATTTATTTCAGTGATTATTTTTATTACGAATCACTCAAAATTGTAAAAAAAAAATTCAAAAAAATACCGACTTCAAATTAAAAAGCAAAAATTAATTTTGAGCTTGGTAAATAGAAATGGTGAAATAATTCTTTCATAATTTTGATGTCGGTGCCAAGTGCCCAACAAACTCCTTAGTTTTATAATATAGGGAAGTAGGTTAAAGATAATTCCATACAGAATTCTTATTTTACTTGGCACCGACTGAAAATTATGAAAGAATTATTTAACCAATTTTTGCTTTTAAGTTTGAAGTCAGTATTTTTTGTTATTAACTATGTTTGTGATTCTATATTATGTAATGTATTGTCTTTTATCATGTAATACATATTAGTAAGTGTATTTTTAATAAAAATATTGGAAACGTTCCTTGTCCAGACATAATTCACACAATTTTAATACTAGGAATAAAAACAAACTTGCTGTTCCGGACTTGAGACTACATAAAATAGGTAAATCTTTTATAGGAAGATGTATAAAGTTTTTCAATAAGGTACCGCAAAATATTGTAGAGTTGCCCTTTGATATGTTTAAAGTTAGAATCAAACAACACCTTTCTAAAAAAGGGTACTACACTATTGACGAATACTTATGTGATAAAAATCCGTGGTCTTAAACTGCTCATTTCAGTGTTTATGATATATTGTTACTTAAGGAATTGTTTTTAAAAAAGGCTACACTGTTGAGTTTTCTTGAGTGCTTCTTTCTCAACAGGCCAAACCACTGAAGCGCTTTTTTTTTCAAAGCATCAAAACTCATATTTTTAGTTTAACCGTTTTTTATTATATTTTTGTATATTTTTGACGTTCATAAGTGCTTTTTGTAAGCCTAATTTGAAATAAATGTTTTTGACTTTGACTTAATAGTTATATCGATTTACCCAGCCTACTTGATGCAAACAATTGTACCAACCTGCAGCCGCGATAGTGTCCAGCAGAGCTGTGACGTGATGTGACACGTGTCCCAGTAGCGCGGGCGTCCCGGCGGCGCGGACCCACTGCGACACGAGCCGGGACCGCTTCTCTCTGCTGCTGCCACCGGTCCCAGATGTTGGGACTAACTCACTCGCTGCTAGGATTATCCTGGTGACCACAGACAAACTAAGTTCCAAAACTACCCATTTAGTGCATTCTCAAGCACAAGACTACAGAACAAAATTAAAAAAAAAAACCTTTCGTGTTCTTTTTAAATATTAATTAAAAGGACTTTTGCCTAAAAGAAGCATGTCAGTGCCAATTCGTGAGCACCATTGAGCCACCAACGCTCTTATCTTATCATTGACTAGCTTTTGCGTGCGACTTCGTCCGCGTGGAATAGTTACTTTGTCCTAACGCTCTTTAACCCGCTACTTCGTTTATACAGGTGAGTTAAAACTGCGGTATCTCATAAGATAGTATTTTAAGTTGAATGTTGAAAAGGGCAATTTTGTTTAAAATAAAATACTTGTGATAAATAAAGTATTGGATAAGGATTATTATCATATTTATGAAAACGCCTTCGCAAATTGCATTATTTTAGAAAAATTGTTTAGCAAAAAATATGTTATAGGGAGCTGACCTTAAAAGATAGACATATGCTGTCGCGGACTTTTTTGTAAACCTTTAAAAGGGGAACAATACTCTCATACATGACTTTTGCGAAACTTTAACCTTTTACGCAGCATCCGCAGTGAAAGCTCCAAGTATGAAAAATTCCCCCGATTTTAAAACATTCTTAATTGCCGCTTCGCTTCTATTGCTCGTAGCGTGATGATATATAGCCTATAGCCTTCCTCGATAAATCAGCTATCTAACACTGAAAGAATTTTCCAAATCGAACCAGTAGTTCCTGAGATTAGCGCGTTCAAACAAACAAACAAACTCTTCAGGTTTATAATATTATTATAGACTAGCTTTTGTCCGCGGCTTCGCTCGCATTAAATTCGGGATAACACGGTACTTTCATTTATCACTATACATAGGATTTCCTCCCTCCAACTTTAAAGGTTTCGGGGTCAATTTCAGAATTTTTTAGCAAAAAATATGTTATAGTGAGCTAACCTTAAAAGATAGACATATGCTGTCGCGGACTTTTTTGTAGACTTTAAAAGGAGAACAATACTCTCATACATGACTTTGTGTAACTTTAACCGTTTACGCAGCGTACGCAGCGGAAGCTCCAAGTATGAAAAAATACCCCGATTTTGAAACATTCTTTCGCTCCGCTTCTATTATCGTAGCGTGATGATATATAGCCTATAGCCTTCCTCGATAAATAAGCTATCTAACACTGAAAGAATTATTCAAATCGAACCAGTAGTTCCTGAGATTAGCGCGTTCAAACAAACAAACAAACTCTTCAGGTTTATAATATTATTATAAATGATATCTGATGCATAATAAACGAAATAATAACTAAGAACTATGCGAACTGGCCGCCATATTTGTTATGTTCACCTAAATAGGTTTATAACCTAATTTAGAGCACAGAAGTCACCTGAACTGAGGCAGCTGGTGGAAGGGCACGTTCAGGCCGTGCTGCACCATGAAGAACCGATCCAACGCCTCCTCCAAGGCCAGCTCGGGAAGCCGACACCACGGCAGCGTTACTGCTTCTTCCATGGTCTGGAACAAATACCAGGAACAAATATAAAGATATTTATACCTGAATTCCTGATGAATTTTCGAATTTTCGAAAAATATATGTACGTTATCCGACGCTCTTACGGTGAAGGAAAACATCGTGAGGAAACCTTCATGCACGCCTGCGAAGAGATTCGAAGGTGTGTGTGAAGTCGTCCAATCCGCACTGGGCCCGCGTGGACGACTAAGGCCTAATCACCCAATACGGGTAGGCTCGTGCCCCTCGGTGGGGACGTTTAATGAGCTGATGATGATGATGATACCTGAATTATATATATAACCATGATTTATAGTTGTCGGGCGTAACTCCAACATTTGATATATAGATATGAAGATATTTGCTAAATGCTGATGCTGGGAGGTTGGATGTGGAGATAAATGATAACAACCAGTTTGAGTGACTATAAAAGGTATACTGATTTATTGCTAAATATTTTACATTACATTAATTCGGGTCATGCTTACTTAGCAATAATTATCCACTATTGAGAAATGCTTTGTATGCTTGTACGAACTCGTACAATAGTTCTTATAATTTAAATTTTTTGGCGTTGTCTGTATAAGGCATGGACGTAAAAAAATATAGACTGATTGTAACTAATACATAAAATGTGTCCCCGAAATGACAGCTCCCGTCTAAGTCATTTAGACAAATATTTTTCCTGATATTTTCGGTATTTTATTGTGTTAAACATGGACGTAAAATAATACGAATCTCTAACATCAAAACTATGTCAAAATTCGGCCAATTTTTGAATGGAAAAGTAATAAAAATTTGGCGCTCATCAGTCAACAGAGTCATAGATTATGTTAGAAATAAAATAAATAACAGAGCATGGCCTGTGTTGTGAAATTATGCAAAAACCGCAGTGAACAGAAGGAAAACAATTCAGAAATTACGTATCATAGGTAAATAAACAATTCGATTACAATTTTCTCACAATTACATTAAAGACAGCAGCTATCATTTTGGGGACACATTTTATATATGAGCGTCGGTGGCTCAATGGTGTGGACTATCGCCCTCCTACCGGGAGGGCTGAGGTTCCAATCCCGCCACGTACCAATGTGTTTTCGAATTTTCGAAAAATTTATGTACGTTATCCGACGTTCTTACGGTGAAGGAAAACATCGTGAGGAAACCTGCACACGTTGCGAAGTGATTCAAAGGCTGTGCGTGAAGTCGTCCAATCCGCACTGGGCCCGCGTGGACGACTAAAGCCTAAACACCCTATACGGGTAGGCTTGGTGCCCTCGGTGGGGACGTTTAATGAGCTGATGATGATGATTTTATATATTAATGGCAGTCCGTCTGCTTTTTTTCACGTCCATAGTTTTAAACTATAAATATGCAAATGAATTGTACATTTACCTGCAAAAAGTTCCTGTATTAATCATCAGCCTATAAAAGTCCATATAAGAAGCGTATACATACATGTTTTATCTTTTGATTGACAAACTGACCTGTAAACTGAGCGGCAACGGAGGCTGGGTGTAAATATACAGAAGCAAAGCAAGGCGCGACGGTAGGTCACTCTCGCTGTCTCGGAGCCATGCGCTCGCCGACTGCATACTGGTGCAGTTTGCACACCACTGCCGCATTCTTGGTCGCCATCTTGGTATACCTGTTAACATAAGTTGAGTGTCAGCTCGATGGTGAACTCTACTGTGTTACTGACGATCGCACAGGACAAACGACTTTCGTTTTAATAATTATCCATTTATTTCAGTCAACATTACATGGGCCAATAATAAAATTACAATAAAAAACAATAACACACTAAGTACTGAGTCGTCTAATTAGGTACCACCGCAAACATTTGTGTGCATGAACATGTCTGTTTGTGATGGTCTGAGTGTTTTCTGTGTATAATATTTATTTACAAAAAAATGTATATAAGTATGTTTATCCGTTGTGTGCCCATAATACAGGCTTCACGCTTAACTTGAGGCTAGGATGGCGCTGTGTGAATGTCAGTGGATCATCATCATCAGCTCATTCAACGTCCCCACCGAGGGGCGCGAGCCTACCCGTACAGGGTGTATAGGCCTTAATCGTCCACGAAGGCCCAGTGCGGGTTGGACTACTTCACGCACAACCATTGAATCCCTTCGCAAGCGTGCGCAGGTTTCCTCACGATGTTTTCCTTCACCGTAAGAGCGTCGGATAACGTACATATATTTTCGAAAATTCGAAAACACATTGATACGTGACGAGATTTGAGCCCTTCCGGTAGAAGGGAAACAGTTCACACCATTGAGCGACCGACGTTCTGTCAGTGGATATTTATTTGTTATTACGGTGGTGTACCTGTGCCATGGCGTGTAGGCTGGCCGGCGTGAGCCACTGGTGCCGGTGCCACGGGACTGTAGCCATCGCCACACGGAGCGCCGACATCCCCGCCCGCGCTAGAGCCTCGCCTCGTACTGACAACTGTGTGCCCGCCATCCATTCGAATATCTGGCTCAGCAGGACCTCTTCTGTGCCTGTTGTTTTCAAACACGTGGTTAATTGTTGATAAAAAGGGGGGAATCTTAACAACATATTATATTTATAACATTACATATTTCATTTAAATTTTGACCTTAACGCGTCATAGAAAGGCACAAATTCAAGAGCACGAGCACACTACTATGTCATTATGATATGTCGCGAGAGATGTGATTATGAATGATAATTCTGCTCAACTGACGCGAAAGGCAGATTTGCCGAGGATACTTTTTGAGTGAGATTGTGCTTCTAATTAGTTTACAGTTTATCTAAATTTATTTGCGGCTCACAAAACAAGATACAGTCAAATACAGTCTTTAGTTTCATCAATTAAATATACATCCTAGACTGCAGGCCTAAACATGTGGGCACAGATTGTACCACCTAAAGGTGGAGGGTTCATACCCTGCTCAACAGGAGTCTCCTAAATTATGTATAGTCAAATTGTTTTCACTGTATATTGAGGTATATAGTGTAATAG